>VWZP01000777.1:167003-251102 GCA_013396995.1 Dicaeum eximium
CTTGCAAAGAATACCTGATTAAAAGACTCGCTGACAAGAGGGAGCAAGCAGAGTGGTTGTTGGGTTTATTCCCAGCACATCATGCCAGTGCTGGCAAGGGTTCACAACCGGCATGTCTTCCTGTCCCCCCGTGCCTCTGGGGTACCAGGCCTGCCCAGGGAAGGGGAACCCCCCTGGGTGAGGGAGCTTTCCAGAGATTAGCTTGGGATTGGCAGGCGCCTAATGCTCAGGCAGTGATGTGATGAGCACAAAGGCAGGATTTCGGTTGGATTAGCCGGGGGAGAGGCGGGTGGATGGCTGTGCTGTCTGCGCTGGGGCCGTGTGCCAGCTCTGGCTGCCGTGCCCACTCCTGGGAGCAAGTGTGGGGTGTCTCCCTGGGAGGATCTGATGGAGTCACAGCCAGTCAGCTTTCCCCATGGCTGCGGAGAGGAGGAATGGGCTGTGGCACTAATGGCTGCAGGAGGGGTTGAAGATGGTGGCAAGTGAACTGCAGCTCACTCTGTGCCCTGACAGTGGTGGCAGCAGGTTCAGGAAACCAAGGGAGGCTGTAGAATTGGCTTTGCTGGAGATGTTGGAGGCCAGGCTTGATGACTGGCATGCTGTAGGCACAGTAAATCCTAGTTCCCAATGGAATAATGGACTAAATGACCCACCAGCAACTCCTGGCCTCCTGAAAGTTTCAGAAATTTGGTCTGAGCTGTGCTGGCATGAGCAGTTCCAGGCTGGAAGAGTGAGAGGGGTTGTGAATCTTGCAGTGTTTCAGGCCAGAATTGATGGCTTTGGCTTTTAACTCACTTTCCAGCAGGACCAGGGATGCGTTCTGTTCTGGTCTTCAGCGGTGAGCCCAGCAGCTGGTTACCCACGTTCCCTGGGGTCTGCTCCACCAGCTGTGCTGGTGCTCCGTGAATACTCACCACACCAGGCAGCATGGGTGTTTCTGTGAGAACAAAAGAATAAACAATGGAAACTGTGATTAATTAGTGCAGCTAATTAGCGATGTGCTTGGCCTGGGCTGGCACTTGGTGAGGTGCCAAAATCAGAGGAGAAGCCACAGGAGAAACTGATTGGAACCGCTTTGGGGAGGGAGCAGGGAAGGGAAGAGGATGCAACTTGCCACACAGACAGGTCAGACTGGGGCTGTCACTGGTCTTTCACCCTGCAGGTGCTGCTGTTGCCATCCCCAGCAGCATCCTCCCATTCCCTGGTGCTGCCTGCGCTGAGAGAACACTTCCCTGGCCACAATCAGCATCAGGAGCTGGGTGTTACACCAGTGCTGCAGGTGTTAATTAATGAGCCCTCATTAGGGTCGGTGGGGTTGCCTTCCCCATGGAATAGCATCCTGCTTGCTCGTCTTTCCCCTACGCTGTACAGCCGGCTTTTTCTTTGCTCTCCACTTGCAAATTAGTGCGAGGACCATGATCAGCAAACAAATTTGCAGCGAGCTCATGGCGGGCTTGGAGATTTGGAAGAATCCTTGGCAAATATTTGCCAGCCTTCACTGCAAACCTCGCGAATACTTTTCATGACAGAGAAATGCTGAGCTTAGCTGCCAACTTGGGGTAGGATGGCACACCTTGGGTAGGGGATGCCTGCTAAAAAATACATGAGCTAAGATGTATTTTTTAACTTGCTTCCACCCCTCCTGTCCCCTGCCCTCACGCTGTGCAGTGTGGAGGTAGGAGATAGGTGAAGATGGGATGCTGGATGGTGCATGTGGGTGTGAGGGCCAGCCCGTGGGCATGGGGACACCGTGACACTGCACCCACAGGTCAGCTCAGCTCCCATGGGCTGCAGGACGGGGGAATGGGCGAGCGCCCCCACAGCCGCTTTTCGCCTCCGCGGGGTGTGGGGTAAGCATGGGAAGGGTCCCTGTGGGGATGGCGCGGGGCTGTGGAGGCCTTTGATGTCACCAGTGGATAGTTGGGCGGAAGGTGGCGGGGATGGGTTTGTCCCCTGAGGCCTGAAGTTTGGTCCTGGCTACCAATGGGCCCCCGGCACTGTGGGGAAGGGCAGGGCCTGTGGGCTCAGGGGGCTCTGCTCTGTTGTGCCCGACCCCCGCCCTTCATCATGGCTGGGTGGGGATTATTTTATTGTATTTTCAGTAAAGCCATCATTTGGGAGATGTGTAATAGTGCTTTAAATAATTTTTAGGGGTCTGTTTTAATTAGGGGGCTTGGACTAGATGACTTCCAGAGGTCCCTTTCAAGCCTAACAATTCTGTGACTGCAGCTGTAGCAGGATCACATCATTGCCATTAAAAGGTGGCTGTGCCTAAATGCCATTTGCTCAGTGAGGTCTGAAGCGGTGCCCTTTGGAGTAATTGGGAAACGTGGCCCCTTTTGTGAGGACAGGACAGTATATTTTTCAAGGTGCCATCACATTATTATTAATTTGCTAAACACTGACTGCTCAAAACTGTTTGAGACGCAAAAAGAGGATGTGAGTTCTGCCTTGGGGACCTCACCACTAAATAAATGTATTAAATCAAACTCTTGTTGGAGAGGAGAGTGCTGCATGTGAAGGTGAAGCTGGTTAGAGGATGGGTGGATGTACCACCTCCATCAGCAAAGGGTCTTGCTTCCCATTCAGTTTTGAATTCAGGAGGAGTGATCACAGATCAGTGGGTCAAGGACCTGCTTTCTCTTAGCATTTCCTAGGTGCCAGTGGAACCCCTTGACTTGTGAGCAACGGAGAGAGCTCCCCTTGTCTTGTGAGACCCTTTGGCTGGGCCTGTTGAGCTGGGAAATCCTTCTCTTGCATGGTTGTGTGCATCAGCACAGGCCAGGGCCTGCTTGCCCAGGTGAGCTCGTCCCTTATCTCCTTCCTCACTAGTGATGCTGGAAGCATTAACACCCTCGGGCAAACTGCTCCCAAGTATCACCCTGTGCCTGGCAGGAGCCCCTCGGGGGTGCTGGACCTCTTCAGGTATCTCCTTAGTGTCCAGATCTAAGCAGATCCCACTGGTTTCCTCTCCTTGATGATGGGGAGGAGAAGAAATAAGGGCAATACAGAAAAATATCTATATATTAAGTTCTTCACCTTCCTAACTTTCAAGTCAGCTTTTCTGTGGGATTGGGTTTGCTTGGTGAGTGCCTGAGGCCGTGTGTTTCCAGACTGACCTTCTGTGCCTTCCCACCCACAGCCCCCTGTGCCCAGGAGCCATGAGCCACCCACAGAGCTGCTGGAGCAGCCTCCCAGCCGCAGCCCCCTGGCACTCCTAGGCTTCCCTGCTCCCCTGGAAGGTGCTCATCGCTGGCGAGGAGAACCGGCTGTGCCTGCACCCAGCCTCCTGCATCCCTCCCGAGGTAAGGATGTCTGCGAAAAGCAAAGGCAACCCAATTTCACTTGGCAAATTTAAGTGCAATCAGGTTGTTGCTGTTGTTTCATCTCCTACCTATTCCTCTCCCCCTCATCTTGCTGGGAGGAAAGGTGCTGGCTTGGGGATGACAGCTTCTCTTGCAATTAAAAGGTGATTTTGAAGGCGGGGTAGCTGCTGGTGAAAACTGTTGCTTGCAGACTGTATCCCATTGGAATTTGTGCATAGTTTTAGAAACTACTCTGCTGCTGCAAGGAGCCAGCCTTTGGTGGGACTGGTGCCTTATGACTGCCTCTGCTTTCCTGATGTACCTCTGAGGATAATTGTCTGTAATTTTCCTCTTAATGATGCTCTGGAGGCTTCCCAAGCATGAGCCACCTTTCCTCCCAGCTGTAAAAGGCCTTTGGGGTATTGGAGGCTTCCAATTGGAGGCAGTGGGAGAGTAAGGAATGGCTGGGGCAGGGCATTTGGGAGAGGGCCAAGTCCCTGTCCCAGGGAAACACCCTTGTCTGCTCCTTGCACTTGGCAGTAAGGTAAAAGTTAAAAAAGTGGAACTCAGCTCATGGAGAGTGAGCAGGGGCTGAGGCTGATATGGCCCAGCTGCCCTCCTAATGGGTGCAAAATCAGTGTTCATGGCTGAGGAGTGGAAATTTGGATTAGAAACCAAAAACCTGCTTTCTGGGGTGGTTTTAGAGTTTGATATTTTTGGGGCCTCTTGTTTTCAAGCTTCTCCATGCAAACAGAGATGTCAGCTGTGTGCAGTAGCATATGAAAATAGCAGCTTCTCCATGTGTGATCCCCAGGACAGAGGAGCTGGGGCCTGGAGGAAGGTGAGGATGCTACCAGCTTATCACAGGATGGACATGGGCATGAGACTCCTGTTTTGAGAGGTCTGTGAGAAAGTCACAGTGGATCCCGTGAGCTAAAAGCACGAGTCAGAGCTGTGACCTGCCTTGTCCTGGTTCACTTTGGGAGCTCGCCGCCTGGAGCTGGGATCAGCTGGGATGCTCCAGCTGGGATGCTCCAGCTGGGAAGCAGAGGCCAGTTAGCACTGGGAAGACTGACATCCTTAGGTTGTAAATATCCAGCCAGCTCTAATCCTCCCAGTAGCTCCATCACTGCTGTTTTCCTAAGAGTTATTTGACTCTTTGTGTTGCACTTCTCAGACAAATGGCTTTTAAATAAAACCTCTGGTAACTCGTTAGGCCTCCTGTCCAGGTCACTTCCTGCATGGGTGATTTATAGGGCTGCTTTTAACATTTTATTAACTTTCAATCACTGGGGCCAGTCTATCAGAGCCTATCCCATTAGCTGTGGTGAGTGGCTGCCCAGGGCATCAGACTCTCCCGCTGCCTCTGTCGCTTCTGGAGAGGCCGTGATGCTCCGAGACCAGCCATGGTGAGAGATGGGAAAGAACAGGAGGAGAATTTAGATAAGGAGGAATAGATCTGGGATGGATAAATGAATGCATAAGGGTTAAGGAGATAATGGGGCTTGTGATCATATCTGGGAAGGTGGCTTATCTCCTGCTGTTGGTAGGTGATTTCTCGGCTGCATCTTCCGCAGCATGTGCTGAACCATGTGGTGATGGGAGAGGAACGCCAGGGCTTGGTAGGGAGGTGGCTGCTCCAGACTTATTGTGGCAAGGCATCACAGCTGGAGCATCCCTGGGTAGGATGTGCCTGTATTAAACCCCTCCTGTAATAGTGCCAGAGACAGAGCTTCTTCCTTGCCTAGTGAATTTGCAAGTCCCTTTAGCTCCTGGCATCCCATCTGATCCAGTGGGCTGCCTTGAGCCCAGCTCCCTGCCATCTCAAACTCTCCTCTGCATCTTCTTCCCTCTTGGAGCCAAGCAGAGCCAATCCCTGCAGCCCTGGCACAATGGTGAGTGGGGCTGAGCAAGCAGAGACCAGTCCAGCTGGGAAATCCAAAGGAGATGGAGATTATAAGTGATGTGAGGCTGCAGCAATAGCTTTGATTATCTCTGGTGTAGTTGCTCCTCTCCCTGCCATGCCCTGTCTTTGTTCCACCCATGCTCAGAGATGTTATTCAGTAGATTTTTCCAGCTCTTGGTAACAGGGAGAAAAAAACCCCTGAACTCCTGCACAACCAGAACTAATGAGCTCTCTCTGGAAATAAAAGCATCCTAAGGACAGCCTTGTGATACAGAACATCCCGTTCCCTGTGGCTGTTCTGGCCACTGCCTCTGAGCGATGGCCCAGCATGGGGCTGTTGGGAGCTGAGCAGAGCTGTCACCTCCCATCCTTCCCCCCAGCCATCGCTCGTGTGAGGCATTGAGAAAGCTGAGCCATGGTTTGCTCCTCTGGCAGAGCTCTGCTGTGGGGACAGGGATTTGGAAATATTTGTCCAACGCTGTGATGCAGAGCCCATCACCTTGTACATCCTTGCAGGACAGGGCAAGGAGGGGTCACATGTCCGCACAGGTCAGGACCAGCTCTTATGGGCTTGGAAAGGGATTTGAGGAACAGCCTGGCTCCCATCCCTGGCTGGAGTGGAGAGGTGTAAGAAGGTGGGCTCACTGCAGCCCCATGTGTCTGAGGGAACACAGACCTGCAGTCCCGAGGGCTGTTGGGCTTGTCAGGCATCCGGCCGGGAGAGAATTTGTCTTGCAGCAAAGCTGGCATTTGAAAGCCATCACTTCTGATGTGCCCATGATTAGCTGAAACCTGTGTCTCCTTTGTCATTCTTCTGTCTCTGTCTCAAATCCCAGAGCAAAGACAGAGAGCTTGCTCATAGAGACAAGCAGATATTTTTCCCCCTCCACCTTTAAATATTTATTCTGAGCTCTCAAGATACACACACTGTGATCTTGGGGGCCTGCCTGTGTAGTGTCTCCTGCCTGGCAGAACAGGGCTGGCTGCCCTTCCCTCTGGGGAGCACAGGAGAGCCTACTCCCCCTCCTGCTGGCCTGTCCTGGGTCCCAGTGACATCAGGTGTTCACCTCTTCCTACACATGTGCTCCCATGGGAACAAACCCAAGACCCACAAAATGCTGTCCAAAGAAGGTGTGGATTGTGAGCTGCCTTTCTGAGTCTGGAGAGGTAAAAGCAGCTTGATCCATCTTGTGTGCTCTCTTGCTGGGGTGGCACATGCCAAATGGCACCCACTCCTCTGTCCCCTGCCTGACTTCCCCTGTCCCTATTAGCACATAGAGATGCCACTGGAGGCTTTCCTCTTCTCCCCCTGCAGCTTGTCCAGGGCTCTCAAGGTTGTGCAGGCAACTGGAGCAACACTGCCAGCCTTGGCTTTGCAGCCTAAGCGCTGCTGTGCTCAGCTGTGGCTTTCAGCCCCCTTGCCTCCTTTTCTCCACTCTTGCTGTACTTCTCCAAGCCTTCCTGGTGCTGCTGCTTGTGTACACAGATTGCAGGAAGAGCAGCCCCATGCCACTGGGATGCATGTGGCTGGCATGCCGATGAGCAGCGAGGCTGGCACTGGCAGCTCAGCCTGGGATGTGCCAAAGCAGAGCCACACTGCAGGCACTGTCCCATGGTTCCCTTCAAAACAAGAGATGCAATCCCATCTGGCTGCAACTGCCACCTTCCAAGCATTTTTCCTGGAATCTGGCTCTCCTGCAGAGCTGTCTCACCTCTGCCCCTGCTATGGTGTTTTCTGGACTCAAGGGAGAGGGGATTTTGCATTTGCTCCTAGTAGCTGGAGTATGGTGATGTTCAACTCCTAGGAAAAAAGCCAGGAGCTGGTTTCTCAGCAGCTCTGCAAGGATGAGAGGATGTCTGCTTTTCCAGGTGAGTACACAAATCGCTACCTCTGCCTCCAGCTGCTGCAGCCCAGGCATCCTGCTCAGCAGCTGGCACTCATCAACACAGAGGTTTGTCCCCAACTGCCCCTGGTAGTGCCAGCCATGGCCTCCCTGGGACCTGCATGGGTGTGGGCACCGATGCAGAAAGAAAATCCATTGCAGAGGCCTAGGATTGGATGGCAGGTGCAGCTCGACCAGGAGATGCCTTGAAACCAGCATATAGCCAAAGGCAAGAGGAAGCAGAGCAGACAATAGCTGATGTAGTGGGATTCTTTTTTTGTTTTTTAAGAGAAATAAGTTAAAGCCAGGTCAGGAAAACTGAGCTCCAGTAAGCTGCAAAGTGATGAGGTTGGGACCATGGTGGTGTTTTCCTGGGCTGCTTTTCCCACCCCTGTCTGCCCTCTGCCTGCTCTGATGATAGGCTGGCAGCAGCACCAGCTCTCTCAACTCTTGCTGAATGTCTGAACAGAATGGCCTCATTAGCAGGGAAAGTTTCCCCAACATAAGTTACTGCTGCTGTAAGAAGTGCAATTATCTCTTTTCTGCTCTCGCAACTTGTGGGCATTGAAGTTCCCTGCTCTTGTACCATGTCATGGCCGAGCTCTTGTGCACAGGAGGGTGCTCCCAGGAGAAAGAAATTATAACAAGGACATATTTTGGGAAGAAAAAGAGATTTTTTTCATTAAGGATTTGTTACAGCTTGGTTGTCTCACTGGGTCAGAGCTGCTATGCCTGTGCAGAGTGATGCCAGCCCCTGCCTCCCTGTCCTGGTACCTGCCTGAGTGTGGCTCGGTTGGGATGGTGGCAGAGAGGTGTTTTTATGGAAGGCAGAGCACCTGTGCTGTGTGTGTGTGTCAGCTCCTGCTCTGCCTATGCCCCAACCTTCTTGTGGTGTCACCCCTTGCCCAAGGCTGCAACACCCTGGGGCTCCTCAGCTCCAGTGGGATTTTTCAGCAAGCAACGCATTCACAGGAACAGCCAGTGCCAGAAGTATATCTCTGGAGTGAAAATCTGTGGTCTGAGACTTGTAGGAAATATTCCTTCAAGATTCAAGCTTTTTCAGTCACTGGTCATTTGACCTAACAGAACTGTGTGTCACTCTGTGAGCCATCAGGAAGGCTGCCAGAGCACACACAGTGGATGTTTGCAGCTGGATATTGTAACAACTTAGTAGTGAATAGTTGGGATAAGTCATATTTCATGAAATCGGCCAGGAAAAAGATTGGTGATTAATTCTTTTTAATAAACAATGGTGAGTAGTGTGGCTTGGTTTGAGCCTGACTGACTTTTACAGTGATTCATGGATTTTTCCACAGGAAAAACCACCTTTATGGTGATTGCTGGTGTGTGGGGTGCCTGCTTGCCTTCATGAGTAATTCCCCCCAGCTCCAAAAGCACTAGGGTGTGGAAAACTGATGAACTTCCCTGCAGGAGCTGAGAGGGAGGAAGGGTGTGCGTGGCTCCATCGCTGCAGCCAATGACTGCATCCCTTCAAAGAGCATCGGAGGACATGGGAGAGGGGGAATTTCACTGCCAGAAGTATTGAAGGAGGTGAATCTTATGGAAAAATGAGTGGAGCTAAGATGTCCATGTGTGCCGTTCTGGGATAGCCAAGTGAGGTCAGTTGGGACCGGCTAATGGTCCTCTTTGCACCGTGGCAAACCAAACACCTGAGCAGAAGTGTCGCAGAATCCCATCCATCCCCCGTTAAATTGGTGATCCGTTCATTCCAGCCCCTCACGCTGGAAGCCGGCCAGCCTTCGTGGCCATCGTGCGGCTCGGATTCGTGCCTCTGGGGCGGGAGCGTGCGCAGGGGGCGTCGTGTGCGTCTGTGTGATGCTGCTTTTTAAAGCCCGCCGAGGTGGGATGGGGAAATGCCGGGCGAGGCACAGTCAGAGGTGTGAGCAGTGCCTGCGCCTCGCAGGCGGCGCCGGGGGCGGCGGCAGCCCTTGCTGCGGTGTCGGGTTTGTTTTCTAGTTTGGAAATGAAGGCAAAAAAAGCTGTAGTTCTGCTGAGATGAAACTTGAAACATAACTTGATTCCTTAGTGAGGTTTTTTTTGACTCTTGGTGAAAAATATAGGTGTTTGGCTGAAACTTTGAGTTTCAGAGGAAGGGAAAGGAAAGGTGGCACCTTTCCTTTGGTGGGAGCGGTTTGTGTAGAGATGCAGCTGTGAAGAGGAAGAAGGAGCCTTGGAGGTTGGTCCAGCCTCCGGCAGCAGAAGGCAGGCTGACACATTCCTCGGTGCAGTAGCACCCTATGGCAGTGTGACTCTGGCCACCAAATGCCCAGCCTGGTCCCCTGTCCCTTCAGTCACTCTCAAGCACTACAGGGGCTGCATTCTCCGGCCAGCATCCCACTCCCTCCTCATCCTCCTTCAGCCCTCCCTCCACCGCAGTGCCCATCCCGCATTCATTACGGAGCCCATGTACTTCTCTAAGCCCAATATACTTTGAATTACTGCTCATCTATTCCTCTTGACATCCTCATGCTCATAACTAGGGAGCCTGCATTACCCGTTTGCACATCTGTCAAGCTGCGTGTTCCTTGGCCATTTCCAGAGATACATAAAATTGCCGGTGGTTATGACATTATTGACAACCCGCCCTGTCTCCTTCCCCCTCCCCAAGCCCAAATGGCTGCCTCGCTTTATGAGGATTGATATTTGGGCAGTAAATATTTTAGAGCCTCATCTGATGAGTGTGTCTGTGCGGGTGAATACATTTGTGGCTGAGGACAGATGTTGGAGCTATCTTCATTGGAAATGCAGGGCCTTGTCTTTCTCCCTCCTGCCTTTGCAGCATTCCTGTCATCTCTCTGCAGCCTCTCAATGCTGCCTGTTCCCTGTGGGAAGAAGGGGAAATTTAGGGAGAAAACAAGCATAGGTTGACAGGAAGGACAGGAGCTGGCAGAGCTCTGTCAAGGTTGCATTGCTGCTGGGTTCCCATGTTCCCATGTACCTCAGCAGTAGGATTGAATTTCTGTGGCAAGGTGTTTTCCTTCCTTGAACCCAGGGAATCCACCAGCTCCTGTTGTGCTGGACAAGTAGCTTCAGCCCTTTTGAAAAGAAGACTACAAGTATCAAGACTGTTTGTGGTTTCCAAAGGATATATTCTGACTCCTGTTCTGAAAAGCTGCTTCATCTCCCAAAGTTTCAAAATGTACTTCAGTAAATGCCACTAATGAGGAAACAACTTAGGAACAGCACAGCCTAGGTGATCTGAACCATTTTCTTTTCTTGCTGAGGAAAGCAAAGGAGCCCATTTTCAGTTCCTCAAAACGATTTGCTCTCTTTGCTTTCAATCAGCAAAACAAAGAGTGACGCCTGATTCCTAGGGAAAAGAAGCACAGTCAGCTTCTGCAGAGTGAACTGGGGCTGGCCTGGGCTGAGGTTTTGGGAGTCACAGCTCTCCTTGGGCTGGATCTAAACTGTGTGCACCAGGATCCAGGGAGCTGCACTCCAACTCTCTGGGAGCTTTGCTTGAGCTATCAAGCAGAGTAGTCTTTGTACCAGGATCCAAGGCTGGGATGGGACTCTGGTCTCTTCCCTTCAGGGAGGACAATGGCATGGGGATCTGGCACGAGTCCTGTCTGCACACAGAGCGGTTGGAGCACGTGCAAGGCAAGTCAGCCCTGCTCTGTGATTTCTTCTTGCCATTTTGCTGCTTTTTTTCCTCTCCAAGCCTGCAGTAAGTGCATCCAAATGTGTAAAAAATCAGCTGCCTGGGGGCGGCTTTGCAACCCTTCGGTCCTTGCAATCCCTTGGAGTCTTTGTGAGGAGAACAGGATTTTCCTGGCTCTGCAGCGGGTGCTGTGCTGGGCTGGTCCCTGCTGCCTGGGGTGGGGGGATGTGGAGGCTGCTGGGCTGGCAGTCACCCCCTCCAGCACGTCACCCAGTGCCAGCTGTTCCCAGGGTGTGGGTGTCCCTTTCCCCACGGGAGTGATGTGTTTCAGGGCAGGGAGTAGGAGGGAGCGTTTCTGGCTGCTGCAACTTGAGGTTTGAAGCTGTTGAGTAGGCAATGGGGGTCCCCAAGAGGGCACATGGATTTCCAGGGATGGCCCATGTGCCAGAGAATGTCACCTGCCTTCTTGGTAGCCGCTGTGCTTTTGAGTGTGGGCGGTTGAGTGGACCATGGAGTCCGCTGTACCTCTTATATCCAGTTTGCTCATTCAAGGAGATAGCTGTGTCATCAAGGAGCTGTACAGGACAGCTTTGTGAAGGTGCTGGGAGAGTAGGAGGTGCCCAGTTCCATTTGCAAGGGCTCAGTGTTTCCACCTCCACAAAGCCTGGCTACAGGAGCCACGTGCCGAGGGGAGGGGTTCAGTGGCCTCATTGAACTCGCTGATGAAGGATGTTGCCCTGGCCCTGGCCAGTTTGCTCTTTTACAGCATTATAGTATCTATTTATTTATGATTTCCGTGGGTGGTGTTTTGGATGATCTATTGAGCCAGAGTGAGATATTTTGAGGCACAGTGAGATATTTTAAAAACATCTCATCACTCTGGAAATATCCATGGTACGATAGCTGTGTATTAGTCATTCGGAAAGGGAGTGATTTCAATGAAAGAAAAAACATTTCATCTTGTCAGAGCATTTTCACTCACTGTCTGCCAGGCAGCTCCTGTCAGTCTTCAGTCTCTGTGGCTGGTTTTACTCTTCTCAGGCTCTGCCTTTTTATTTTCTAACAAGAAATAAAAGAAACCCTCTAATGGATATTGGTAGCTATGAACTCATCAATTGTCAATGAGAGAGAGCCTGTGAAAAGATGCAATAAACCCTCTTTGTACTGGATTATTTCCCATGGGATTATTTCTCTCAGGGTCTATCTGCATTTAGAAGGAGAAGCTCCTTCTCCAGGTATTGGACCTTGAAAAAAAACCCCTGCCCTCCAAGATAATTTATCCCCCTGAAAAGTGAGAGTAACTCCAAAACCCTTGAATGTCAGCTGGAGATGCAGAATTAGGTTCACAGACAGCAGGAGGAGAGA
The DNA here is from genome assembly GCA_013396995.1 of Dicaeum eximium. Classification (NCBI taxonomy): domain Eukaryota; kingdom Metazoa; phylum Chordata; class Aves; order Passeriformes; family Dicaeidae; genus Dicaeum; species Dicaeum eximium. Next base: position 179,085 of record VWZP01000777.1, read on the forward strand.
TGGTTTTCTCCTAGGCGGAAAAAAAAAAACCTGTTAGAAAACACAAATGACGAGGCCTTGTCCTGCAAGGGAGAACAGCACAAAGCCGTTCAGCAAATGAAAAGCCAAATGAGCTGTGAAAACCTTACCACCATGGTAGGAGAGATTTTCTCTTGGAGGAAATCTGCCACAAATCACCTAATATTCAGCTTTGCACTGCCATTTGGGAAAATGCTCATCATATTCCACTGGTCTCTGCTCCAGTTTATGTATATCTGTAGCTGGGGTTTCTCTTGTGCAGCCTGCACGCCCCAGGAGGAGGTGATTGGGCCGAGATGCTCCCATACTTTGATCATTCTCCATAATCAGGCAAAGAGTAGTTGCACTGTAGTTACACTGTGAGTGCTGCTCACTGGTGCTTTGAGGGGCACGATTGCCACTGCCTCGTGCAACAAGTAGATAACTGCTTCAATGACTCAAAATTATCCCTTTGTGGATAAATCATACTGTTGATATTCCAAGTTTTCCCAGGGTACACAATATTATAGAACCATAAAATCAGTTTGGATTGGAAGGAACCTCAAAGCTCATCCAGTCCCACCCCCTGCCATGGGCAGGGACACCTTCCACTGTCCCAGGGTGCTCCAAACCTTGTCCAATGTGGCCTTGGGCACTTCCAGGGATGGGGCAGTCACAGCTGCTCTGGGCAACCTGTGCCAGGGCCTCATTACCCTCAAGCATATCTAAGGGCACCTCCCTGGTGGGAATGGGCTTGCACCTGAATGTTTTGGGGGATGTTTCTCTTGTGCTGTGGCTGCCCCTTGGCCATCTCCTTTGACACTGGGAGTCTTGGCTGGGTTTTCTCTGCACCAGTGCTGAGCTCTGGCTGCATCCCTGTGCAGGCCCACCCCACTTCCAGCCACTGTGGCCAGAGAAACTCCAGCCAGGGCTGTAAAATAGAAACTCTTAACTAAAGAGCAGGAGAGGGCAGGAGAGAAGCAGTCCTGGATCCCCTTGATGCCTTGGAGACTTTTCCCCAGCTCTGCCAGGACAAAAGGGGCATCACTCCCAACAAAAGCAGGAACTGGGGGGATCAGGGTGCTGACTGCCCTGGAACAAGTGCCCATAAACCCCATCTTGCTAAAATCTGGGCTTGGCAGCAGTGACCTGTAACCTTTACAACTGTTGCCTATTTTTTCTTGGCCAAATGAAATTAAAATGGCCAACCAGTGCCATTTCTTTGCTTTAACCTTTTCCCTTTCATATCCACATTTGACCCAAAATAATATTCTTTCTTGGTGTTGCCTTGCTGGACACTTATTCAATTAATTCAGTTAATTAATTAACACAAGCTGACCTTGTGTTTCCTGGCCAGGGGCAGGACTTACCACCCTCTGCTCTCCTGCCCTTGTGGAATGGTATCTTCTGCATCCCCTTGCTGGTGGTGAGCATGTCCTCATCCCGTGCCCCTGAGTCAGCACTCTGCTGCTGCCGTGCTATTTCAGCTTAGGGAAAAAAAAAAAAAAGAAGAAGAAAGTTTCAGTATTTAAAGTATTTAAGCAGATGGAAAGGCACAAACTACAGTCGGTGGAAGGAGCGTGTTTCATGACTAACAAAATATGCCAGGTAGGCCGTTCCACTTGAGATATTTTCAGGAATATAATCACTTTCACACATCCTCGTAAATTTGCCAGAGTGTTAGTTTTCCTCCATATGGATGGGGAGGATGTGCATGTCATGACTGTTGCACGGCATCTTGAATGCTGTGTCTTCATGGTGTATTTTTTTTTTTCCTTTATTCCCCCCACCCTGGCTGTAATTGCAATTTAAGTTTGATTCACCCTCCCTCATAGTTAGTGTAGGAAGAAGGTCATCCGTGAACATTATGGTGAGAGAGCTCCTTGGACATGGCAGGGCAGAGGAAGCAGCAATTAAATCTCTAATAATACTCCCAAAAATGGACTGGGGTTGGACTGGAGCAGTGCCAGGGATGCTGTCCCCAGTGGGGTACCAGCAGGTGATAAAGGGATGCTCTAGGGGAGCCCCAAAGGCTCCCATTGAGTTCCTCTGAATAGACACTCCAGCATTGCACTGGGGTAAACAAATGCAAAATATTTTTAAGTCATTCAGTCTCAGCATTGGATTCTTTCTTTTCTTTCTGGTATCATGGCAAAATTAAATAAAAGGACTAGTTTTCTGCATGTTATTGATCTTTCACTCAAAATCTGGGCCCTTTTCCAGGAAAAATGAGCCCTTTTGTGAACAAAGAGACAGGCACCTTCCCAACAAAAGTCAGCTTTCAAATCCAATGTTCTGTGTGTTTGAAAATTTATGTTTTTGATAGGAAAATATCAATTTCACTCAAATTTGCAGAGCAGTGATGTGGTGGGGGGGGAGACGGCCCTGAACAGATTGATGAGCACTTGAAGGCCTGATTGCCAGAGGGATTTAAAAGCAAAAGAAAAAGCAACCTTGTCACTGATTTTGAGCAGCTTGTGTTTGAATCCAGAGCCAGGCTGTTGGGCTGGAGCTGCCTCTGCTGTCCTTTTTCCTCGAGGACCTAGAGCCTTCATTGTACTGTGCATGTGGCAGGAGGGCTCAGCCTATCTCTCCTGACCAAATCCCAGCCTCAGTGGTTTATATACCCTTTTTTAAAAAAACATGCTGGTGGCTGGAGCCAGGCTCTGAATTGGTGTGTGTTGGCCTTGCTCCGTTACCTTGGTTGGGTGCCCCACTGAGAGCTGCCTGCTGGTGTCTCAGACAAGCTGGGCTTTGCCAGCAATGTTTTACAGGTTAATTTGTCAAATCTCTGTAGCTCGATTATTTGCTGGTGGAGCCCTTGAGAATTGCTGGGGAGGAGATGCGTTACGCTCCCTTGGACCGTGCTACCACATGGATGCTCAGCTGTCGGGCAGGGCTGCCGAGCTGGGTGTCCTAAACGTGTTCATAGTGCAGCCCATGGTAATGAGGGCGGCTGTGTTCCCCTGCTGCTGCTACATCCTTCAAGAGCAAGTAAAGTGGTTTTTTTTCATGTGCTCTCCCTGTGCCAGCAGTGGTGCTCCATCCTTGCTGTGATGCGGAGGGGATGGAGGTAGTGCTGGCTCAAGGGCATTATTCCCAGGGCTGTCCATCATAGAATCATGGAGTGGTTTGTGTTGGATCATCTCATTCCACCCCCCCTAGCATGGGCAGAGACACCTTCCACTAGACCTGGCACCATGCTCCTTGTCCACTGCTACATGGAAAGTTTGCCTGGTGCTTGAGCAGAGAAGTTCCCCCCTGCTCCGATGAGATTGCTCCTGGGGCTTTTCTCCCGGGCTGCATGTGTAAACTTGCTTATCTTTGGAAAGGCATGGCGGCGCTGACAAGCGGTGCAGGAGATGGGGGCAGTAGGTGGATCGTTTTTAGCAGCACGCACGCACAGAGCAGACAGCTTGGGCATGTTCCAAAACACTTCCCACGCCCCCAGGCTGAATTTTAAGAAGCTGGGGCATCTGCACGTTCAAAACGCTACAGGGTGGAAGGGAAAAAGGAAAAAAATCCCCAAGGCAGGCAGAGCAGCCAGCGTGTGGAAGGGGCAGGCGGCACCCAAAGGCTGATGTCTTGCTGCGGAAGGGAGTTTGTTGCAAAGGCTGAGCAGCTCCAAGCCGCTCTCCGGAGGGGCAGAGCACAGGTGAGCGTGGAGCAGCGGGCACTGGCTTGCAAGCTGGTCTCGCTCTTGGTTGAGTGGGGGGAGCGGGAAGAGGAGCTTGAGTTACCCAGGAATGGCACCAGGGTGAGTGCCTGTTCCTCCTGTCCATCTGGGGTAGTGCAGCCTTTGAGGAGCTCCACACATTTGGGGGCCCCAGAGTCTTGCAGTAAAAGGGGGGTTAGTTGGGGGGTAGTTCTGTTTTTCTTATGGTGATGGGAATGAGTCCTGTGCTCAGTCCATTTTGGTGTTTCCAGGGGCTGCCTGGGATCCTGCCCATTAATTGCAGGACATGCCACACTGATTTCTTTCTGTGGGGCAGCCCTGGTATGCAGGGCCAGCCTCATCCCCTTCTGCATCTCCTGGGGAAGCTAAAACAAGCAAGCAGTGGGCAGGGATTGACGCTGGGAACACACGAGCTCTGGGCTTGCACTGGCTGGCTAAGGGCTAGTTCAGCCCTACCCAGGGCTCCCTGAGGCAGGGTGGGATATCCAGCCCAAGCAGGGAAACTCTGGGGGATGGAGGACAACCTGTGTGTACGGTCCAGCAGAGTCTTGGATCCCCTGGAGTGATGATCTGGCGTTCCTTTATGAGTCCTGATATAGCTTTGGATAAGTAGCTTCAGCTGTGAAGGTTTAGGTACTGGGTGAGCAGCTTATGTGCTGAGAACAGCCCCAGTTCTTGCTGTTGCCGCTCCCTTGGGATCCAAGGTCTCTGCTCCTGGTGGCGTGGGACCTCGGACATCTTGTGCTAAAGCATCAGGAAGGGATGGGTGTAAATCTGGAGAGCCCAAGCTGCCGTTCGCGTTCCTCAGATCACTGAACCACTGTGCGCTCTGCGATCCAAGGGCGGGGAGCGTGCCCATCTGCACGTTCCACTGAGCTCCCGTTGGTGCTGCTGGCGAGGAGGATGATGGTGTGGCATCCTGGCAGCCTGAAGCCATCCTGGTAGGGTGGCTGGGCTCTGACGGCTCCCTCCCATCTCGCTGGGCCAGGCACTGGTGGATGCTCCTCCCGACGCATCACGTGCACGAGGGGCATCTTCCCAACGCTCCCGTGGCTGCCTCTCGTGCCGCTCCCGCCTCCCGTGCCGCTCCTGCCGAGCGACACTCACTCTGGCAGCGTGCAGCTCGCACTCTGCCCTTCTCCTGGCAAAGCCGATGGCTTCTTTAAATGTGACTTTTGCTTGGTGAGAAGACAGGGAAACTTGTGAGGAGCAAAAACTAGAGAAGTCCAGGGGGTGAAGATTTAAATGCCTCCAAGATCAGAGCTTTTTTCCTTTCATATTGGGAAGAGAAGACTTCTTGGGAAGCCTCCACTTCCTAAGTATCCCTCCAGAAGAGGCTGAAACAGATTCTTAAGTTACGCACTTTGTAAGTCTCTCGGTACCAGCAGAAGTAGTGCTCTCCACAGTGTCCTCACGTGCCTGGTAGCCTCATGGCAAGGAGCATCTTCTTGGCAATGGGTGTTTCTGGAGTCCTCCTGTCCCTCGTCCCTTGGGTGGGCAGGAGAACCTTTGCACCTCTGCCACTCAGGGGAGGAGTACAAGGCCCTCCTGGTGCTAAACACAATATGTTCTGCTGTGCCCTCCAGGACAAGGAGGAGGAGGAGGAGGAAGAAGGCAGAGAAGGATGGGGATGGACCTGGGGTGCCCCGGGGGACTGGCTTGTTTCTGCTAATTAGCAGTGTAACCAGCTGTGGCACAGCCCGGGGCTCCTGGCAGATAATTACCTTGCTGGGTGCTGGGAAGGGAGCAGAAAGACTGGCGGTCCATGGGGACTTGAAAGCTTTCCCATTCTTGAACAGATTTGGGACAGGCAACTCAAAAAGAATAATATGAATATATATTTTAACGGAGCAGTTTCTGCCAGGCAGGCAGGCCAATCTGTTACTGAGGTGACACATTTGGTTTTAGCTATAAGAATCAAGATTTTTTCAGCTTTTCTCCTTTGTCAGTCCCTAGGGCAGGGGTTGGCTAAGTTATAGGGAAGCTGGGGGTCTTCATGGGAACAAGCTTGGGGTTCTGGCTTCCTCCTGACTGAGCATTTATAAGCTTATGGGTGTTTCATAGAGCAGGGGGAGAAAAATAAATCTGGGACTGCCCCCAGTCTGCTCATTGCAGCTCGGTGAGGTTTCCATCGGGCCAGGGTATTCTGCCATCCCTGTGCTGTGTGTGGCTGTGCAGACACTGCCCGAGGGCTGCTGGGGGTCCTGGCCCCAGGGCTGGCTGCTCTGCCACCCTGAGGACGGCTCCCCAGAGCTGCCCGCGGGCCCCTGCCAGTGGTGCCAGGGCTGTGCCAGGAAATGCTGTCCCTTGTGTGCTCCTTGTGCCAACGGGTGGGATCGCTGCCGGCCAAGGACCATCTGTGCCCTCCGAGCTCCTCTTGGCGGGGCCAGGGACCTCATTAGCTGCCTCCATCTCCTCTCTCCTGTTTATCTCCAGCTTTTCAAACGTTTGTCTGATTTTTTTTTTTTATTATGTCTTTTTTTCCTTTCCTGGCTTGAAGGGAGAAATGATTGTGTGAGTCATGATAGGGCCTGACAGCTCCCTGTGTGCCCTGCCAGGCTCTACTGAAATTGGGGCTGGGCGGCAGGGCTGCAGTGATTGCTGCCCATACAGGTCCTGTTGCAGGGGGACACGGAAAAGGCATTGCAACCTTTTCCCTTCATCACCCATTAACCCTTTGGTCTGTGGTGCTTGGCAGAGGGTCTGGCACAGCTCAGGCCGCCTAGGAGGGGTTGCAGGCAGATTTGTGATTCTCCTTGGGAGAGCAGAGGGAACGTCATGACACTGGGTGGCAGGAGAGCAGCAGGGTGGGAACAGCTTGAGCTGAAAGCCCAGTGTAGCCAGCCCTGCTTCTATCCACTGTCTGTAGGGGATTTGGGGCCATGCTGGGCCAGAGGAAAGCTCTTGGCCCCATGCATGTGCCTTGTCCAGGAATAGGCTGAGATGACAGGCTTGTCTGGTCAGTGGATTTGTCCCCATTCCAGTGCACCCAGGATGTCTGCTTCCATACAAAATGGGGTCCCAGGCTGGCGCTTCCATGCAGAGTGTGGTCCTAGGTTGGTGCTCCCCATGGCATCTCCCTGCTGAAGGAGCACAACCACTTTGTACCAAGCACAGAAGGATGCTGGGGATGGCAGTTCCACCTCTGCCTCCCCGGTTAGGGCTGGAGGTGCCAAACTGCATCTCTCCATCAGCCAGCTCTGCCTTGTTGGCCACCTCAATCCCCCTTCCCCCACACCCCATCTCCCTCCGGAGAACCAGCAGGAACTCTTAGTGCTGTCTCATGGACCATTACTTTGGGAATCCCAGGGAGAAGGGTGCTTGCCCATGGTCCTGTGTGGCCGGTGCTATCCTCTGCAGCCCATCGCCACCCTGCACTGCTGACTTAGAGGGCAGGGCCATCCTCACATCTTCCTTGCTGCTCTGGGATGATCCCAGCATCTTGCCTGTGCTTTTTATAGCCTGTGCTTCCCAGCAGGCTCACCAGCTGACCTGGATACGGCCACACCGCATTTGGGCTGAGCTCCCCTGCTCCCTCCTTGTGCTGGGGTGGGCTGGTTTGTCAGTGCTCATTGGCACCCCAGGTTGCTCTCACAAAGACAGAAGCATCCATCATCCCGCTCTTACGTCAAGCATTTCCAGTCCAGGCTGGGTAATAGGGATTGCTGTGAGCACGCGCCTCCGGATCTCTGCTCCACGGGGATCCCTTCTCTTTAGCAGGTCCTTTTTCTCCCAGATGCTGTTCTGCAAAGAGGAAACAGGGACAAATTAGCATCGCTGGCATTTCTGGCTTTCCCCACTCCTTGCCTGCCAGCTTCCCCTTGCTTCTCTTTTTAAAGAGATTCAGGTCATGCCTGGAATTAGGGCTCCCTGAACTGCAGTGAAAGAGCATTTAAACTGCTTACCATCGATTAGATGGAGTAGTTGGGGTTTGGTTTGTGCCCCACCCCTGTCCTCAGCTTTGGATGGATGTTCACAGCACATTACTCCTTTTTTCAAGGCCTTTGCCATCATGGGCTGCTCTTCCCACACAGGTGGGTCTGGGGACCCTGGGGGCTGCTCCCCACTTTGCACCCCGCCAGCAGCCAGCCGCTCTCAACACAGAGACCTTGCAGGAAGGCATTTTATTTAGCCGGCTTCGTTTATCGCAGCACTCCGGCTGGGATTAGACACAGATAAGACGATCAATAAATCCTCCTCTTGGCTGAGATGTGCCATGAATTTTTTGGGAAAGGGTAGGGAAAAGAGGGCACCCATTCAAAGGCAGCAAGACTGGCTGGAGGTGAGGAAGGGGACAGCCAATGCTTTGGGGTGGTGGCACAGAGAGGACCCTGCAGTGATCCCACTGGCAGTTTGTAAGAAGACATCTGTATGTGGTAGAGGAGAAAAGAAACCCCGCGCTGCCGCTGCAGCTGGTGTGACTGTACCGCCCAAGAAAGTAGGTCAGGCTGTGCTGCAGAGCGCGGCTCAAGCCCCCAGCACAGCAGGACACCCACCTCTCCCCAGATGCCCCTCAGCTCTCTGCTCACAGCCAGGCACAGCCAGCCCTACGCCAAAGGCAGCCGCTGTGGGGCCGGGTTGGCATCAGCCCCTCACCCCCTGGGCAGCTCTTGGTCCTGCTGTGGTGGCTCTGGGTGAGGGTGGCACTGTGGGACCCATACAAGAGGAGAGGCAGAGCTGGAGGAAGAGGAGTCTGTGCTGCATCTCCCCTGCCTGCATCCCTCAGCACCTCTGCTGGTGCAGAGAGGATTTGGCTCAGTATCCTCCAGTGAGGCTGCAGGAGGGATGTAGGATGCAACCCCAGCATCAGAAAGGAGCAGCTGTTTCTCCATCTCCCCAGAATTTTGAGGTCTCCCATTAGCTGGAAGTGGGCAAAGCTCAGGGACACCCACCCCTCACCCCCCCACCCCCATCCTTTCCTTTCTGGGACTGTTTTGTGCATTGTCCAGGAGATTTGGGGAGGAAGAAAAAATGGTTAAACGCAGAGGCTAATGCCTAAATGTGCAGGGATTTTGGGTATCTCACATGGATTTCAAAGCGTCCTCAGAGGGGAAGGGGGAGCAGGACAGATCAAATGATAGGGTTCCTGTGGATAGGACTCAGGCAGGACTGGAAGATGTCCTAACTTGGCTCAGGAGGATGGCTCGTTCCATCATCACTTTCAGGAAGGTTTCTTGGCTGCTGGGGAGAGGGGAAAATTAAGATGTGTTTTCAAGATGGAGGTGTTCCAAGCGCAAATCCAGAGTGTCTCTCTGGCACAGCACTGTGCTCTAGCTGTAGGAACCTGTTGGGAGATGGAAGGAAACTTTGGAATTGCCTTTGTCACTGGACTCAGCTGGGCTGTCGCTCCTGGGCACTTTGTGAAGAGAGATGCTGTGGGGCTGGATTACAGCCACAGGAGCATGGCCTGCTGCAGCCGGGGGCCTGAGACTGCCAGGCTCAGGGATGTGACAGCCCCACGCTAATGTGGCTCTGGTGACACCAGTGCCATGACCCAGAAATGGGCAGGGACACTGTGTCCTCTAGCAAGGACCTGACTGGTCTGAGAGGGCTGGTGGTGAAGACGCAGTGAGCTGAGCGAGGAATAAATTGAGTGTGTACATCACAGGCAGGTCTGGGCTTTATTGATTTTCAATGAAAGGCTGTGTCATGAATTTTTCTTTCCCGCTGTATTTGCTGGAAAGTTGCATCTGGTCTCCAAGCATTAACCACTAACTAGAGAGCTCATTTTTCGCCCCCCAGGAGATGCCCTGGGGGGAAGCAGGTTTGCACATGGTCTTTTTAAGTGTGTGATGGATGCAGCAGCTTTACTAATCCAACACCAGAAGAGAAAGCCGGTATTAGCAGCGGAAAACGTTATGTCCAGCAGCTCAAGTGACTTATTGCCAAGGGGATGCGTGTGTGATGCGTCTTATTTGATGGGCTGCTCCAGGATCTATCTGGGAATGGTGACCTGCTGTCCCCAAGAGGGACAGGGCATCATCTGGGTGTTGTCACTGCTTTTGCTGGTTTGCCTTTCCTCTCAATGACAGGAGGACTATCAAAGAGAGGGAACATATTCCCTAAGGTAAAACCTTTTTGGAAGCTCCTGTTGCATCCTGCTTTTAAACTGGTGTGCAGAATTTGGAGCATCTCTTTAATATTGAAGTCATTGTTTTTAAACATTAAAGAGCATTTGAGAATGAGTATAGCATGAAATGTTTTAGGAGATATTTCCCCCTATCTTCAGAAACTTTTACTGATCTTCTTTGCTTCCTTATGAATGTGTTAAGGACTTTGGAGAAAGTGTTGAAACTAGTTGAGGGATATAAAAACAGATAACCAATGGAGAAAGTTGGAGAGGCTTAGGATGGGTTTGTCTGGAAAAGAGGTAATAGGGAGGAGGTGTTTGGCTAGAAAAGAGGTGATGGAGAGATGTTTTACCAGGTTTTGGTTAGCACCGTGCAGTGAGATGTGCAGCCACAACAGCTCGTACCCTCACACGCAGAGCCTGGGAAGGCTTGCAGGCTTGGGAACTTGGTTGGAAATGCCCTGGAAGGGTTAATTCTGGTGCCTGGATATAACTGGATGCACTGAAGCTGAAGTGGAGCAGTATGCAAATCTATCCACTTTCATAAACTGCTTAATTAGGCGAATGTTAATGAGACGTTAATTACTGTTGTGCCGGCGAATCCCACGGAACGGAGATTATGTTTCTCTTCAAACATCCAGTCTTAATTATAACTTGCGCTTAATTCCACTGTCTTGCTTGGGACGGAGCTGGGCAGGGAGGATGAGTGCCAGCTCCCATGGCTGCCCGCCTGCAGAGCATCTCCCATCCTTGCCCATGCCATGGTGGTGGCTCTGGGGGACTGGGGATGGAGCCGTGGGGGCAGCAAGAGTGGCCTGGGGACAGTGGCTGGGAATCTTTTGCTCACAGCCTGTGCTCAGGTCCATCCCAGCAGCAAACCCTCCAGTTGCCTGCCGTGAGCAGGCCAGGGTGGAAAGTCTCATGTCATGTGTAAAAGCTCCCAAGCTTTTCCTTTGTGGGCTTGAGAAGCCTTTGTGAAGTCCTTGTTGGTGCCCCCCACACTCCAGGGATTGCTCTGCTCTGGAGGTGCCTGCCCCAGACTGGTCAGACTGGGGTAGGGAACGTGAGCATCCACCATGTGCCTTGTCCCCTCCTTCCCCACTTCCTTTTTTTACCTGCCTTGGTCTTCCCAGTAGGACTGCAAATGCATTTTGTTGCCTGTGATTTCTAGTTCCTGTATGGGTTTTTGTGGCAAATTGCCAGAGGTCTTGCTTCCAGAGTGCTTGGCACACATGAATATTTTTAAAGTATGGCTTCCACCTGGAGATCAGCAAGAGATCACAGCAGAGATGAGCAGAGAAATGGCATCCCATTTTCAATTTGAACACCTCTTGTTGTTGTTGTTGTTATGTATATGTTGTATATTATTATTATTATTATTATTTTACATGGCTTTTATTAAAGTTCAGGATAATATAATGCCTTCAAATGAGGTATTAGTGAGCCATGGAATCTGCATCCTCTGGGGTTTTTGGCTGGTTTTCCTCTGTCCTTTGCTGGTTTGCTGGAACCTCTGAGCTAACCACAGGGTTGTCTGGCTCATTGCTCATTGCTGCCAGCTGGGTAGCAGAGAGGACAGCATCTTAAGACTGAAACATGAGGTTTGGACTCCATCAGAGCTTTTTTGGTACCTCTGTGGAAGACTTCTTCCAGCGGCCAGGCTCTTTATCCCCTGGGAGGGGTTTGCCTTGCCACTGCTGGTGGTGGAAGAGCCCAGGGGCTGCCTGCTCTGCTCCTCCTGGCACGAGTTTCACAGGATTTTAATCACACACACAGTGGCATCTGCATGCTCACAGCTTGTCGCCAGAAACCTGCAGCCGAGAGCAGTGACAATCCTCATCCCAGGCCCTCTCTGATGGCCGGCGGTGTCCGAGGAAACTGCTCCGGGGTCGGAGTCACTTTGGATTTTCTCTGCAGAATGCGTGTTGTCCACGAGCGATGATTCTCCTCATTGGGTGTTTTCAATTACAAAAGGTGTCAGTTTAGGTTTCGTTTCCTTCTTCGTGTTTTTTTTTCTTTTCTTCCCTCTGTTCTGATTCTGCTGTTTGATTTCCAGAAAGGTTTGATATTTCCTCTCCCATCAAGCCGGCGAGCCCCGGGGACTTTGGTGGGTGGTTCCTTTGATTTCAGGCAACGTCCCTCTGAGAGGGCTGGGCTGGGCTGGGCTGGGCTGGGGTTGCACCCATGGGAGTGGCACCACCAGGGCTCCGGCCAGCTCTGCATGCCTCCTCCAAAATCATCTGAACGTGAATTTTTTAATCTCCTAAAAAGCTTTCCTACCAGAAGAAATATGTCCAGCAGCCAGGGAATTTTGCCTTTTTTCTTCTCTGCATTCTGCATCTCTCAGTGTTGAAGCCTTTGTTAATTAATTAAGAATTAATTAAAGGCAATTTCTTTAATTTTTAAAAATGGCAGGATCTAGCCACGTAGCCACTTGCAGAGCTGCCTGCTGCTCCCTCCTCCCCTCTTGCAAATCTCGAGCAAACAGAGCCCTGCTGCACAATCAATAGCTGCGTGGGAGGCAGAGCCAGAACTCTGCATACGGTTCCAACCAAATACAGTTTGGGAAACATGGGGACACCAAAGCCAGCTCGAGGGGGACCGACAGAGGTCATTGCCTGTGTTGAGCCCCACTGTTCAGATGCCTCCGTGCGTCGGTGGTTCCTGTGCTGGATTTCAGAGCCCAGAAAATACCACAAGCAGGACCAGGTGCTCCAGTGCAGCCCCCCAGGGTGCCAGTACCTGGGATGGGTGCCCAAGGGGGACGTCACAGGCAGAAAAGCAGGCAGGAGAGAAGCTTTCACTCAATGTTCTGCCGGCAGTTGCTTGTCGCTTCCAATTGCTGAGCCCATCACCTGCTGGCTTTAAAATAAAATAAAAGGAGGACAGAGGAGAAAGGAGGATTTGGCTAAACATCTAACTTAGCCTTATTGTGCTGGGAGCTGAACTGGGCGTGGGGTAAATCCATTCCCACAGCACAGTGTGTCTGTACTGAGTGAGATGTTAAGGGATAAATGACTGTTTTTCATACATTATCGTGGCCTGACAGCGGTGAGGCAGACAGAGGCAGTGCAAAGGTGATAAATGAGAAAGTTTGAGTTAACGAAGTGTAGATGTCTCTCATTAGGGGGAAAGGAGTTCCCTTTACCGCCAGTCCTTGGGCTTGTGCGGTTGGGATTGCTCCTGCCCTTCATTTTGCTTTTTTAAAAATGCCTGATAATTTGTTTCCTAATTACCTTTGCTTACCAGGTTGATGGTATGATACAGAGGTTGTGTGCTGGGTGTGGGGCTCTCTTGCTAGTGCTGGGTGTGTGCTTGGGGATGCTGAATGGGGGATAGAGATGCTCCTAGGGATGTCAAGGCAAGGAGATGTGCAAAAGGGGCTGCTCGGCGCCGTGGGAGCAAATCCTTGCTCCTCCAGGCTAGGGAGGGGAAGAAGTGCCTCTCGGGCAATCAGCCAGAACCAAGAAAGCAGGTCTTCAGCAGGAACCTGCAATATTAAATAGTCTTTTAATGAAAAATACATCCACTGTTGAGTTGCCTCGCAGCCCGAGATGTGGGCATGCTTTTTGGTTCTGCAATAGTTGCTGCAGGACCTTTTATTTTACAATATTTGAAACAAAACTGGAATCTATTTTTAATCCTTTCCTTTTCCCCCTTTCAGTCTTCTCTTGTCATTCAGCCATCATGCTAACCCTGTGAAGGCTCAGTAAGGTTTTGGGAGAGGCCAAGGGCCAGGTTGCATGCTCAGCTTAGAGCAGGAGGACAACCCATCCCTGCATGGTCCCTCTGGCCAGTGACCCTGCCTGAGGCTGTCCTGCTCCGGGCTGCTTTGCAAAGACAGAGCTTTGCCTACTGCCACTTAGTAGCTCTAGCTTTTCAAGGCGGGGGGAGGATTTTGTTTGTACTGCCAGATTTGGGGCAGACCAGGCAGGATCTCCTCAGCCTGGATTTCAGATTGTCTTATGGAAATCCTGCCTGGAGGCAGAGGTAAAGGCTGGGTCACAACAGTTTGCTCTTTGCTAATGCTTTTCATGCTGGGATTTCTTAGCAATTCCCAGGGAAACCAGCCATTGCAAAGCCCATCCTGCTGGTGAGGAGCAGTAGGAGCTGGGGAGGTGAACTGAGATCCTGTGCAGGGTGTACCTGCTGATGGCACATTTTAACATCCCTAGCAGTGGTGTTTGTGTGTTTGTGCAGTGTCTGGCCCTGCCAGTGCCATGGGCAGCCCCCCACAGCTGCCTTGCCTTTCCTGCCACTCACTGTCTGCAGCCACAGAGGCCCCATTTATCTAAAGCAATGAGTGACTTTAGAAAAATAACAGTAAAGAAAAGGTATGTGAGAAACATCTGTGAAATAATAACAAGATCCTGGGGATGGAGCTGCTTTCATCTGGGAGCTCTTTGTGAACTGCGGGTTGTTCCTGTCCCTTGTTAGAGAGGGAGTCGGGCAGCGATGCCTGCTCAGATCTTTCTTTCCTTTCAAGATCTCCCATGGCATCCCACAGGCTGGCGAGCCTGGGCCTTGCCAGCACATCCCTCCTGCTGCCTGCTGCTGAACTGGGTTTTAATCCTTCTAATCAGCCCCACATCCAAGCCCAGTGGCGTGGGAGAGCTGGGTTCATCTGAGGCTGTCGTGCTTCCCTGCCATCTTACATCCTGAGTGAAGAATGTGGCAGGGCTGGGAGCCCATGGAAACCCCATGTCTGGCCTACCTTTGTAAGGCTGAGCTGCCAGGTTTGCAGCCAGTCTCCTCCCAGCCAGGGTAGATGCTGTTTTATGCTTGTGCCAGGTCTGGTCCAGACCCTTGGAGAACACCTAAGCAGTGCAAGTGCTGGCAGGCACTGTGTGCCTTTCTAGCTGACTGGAAAATGTCCATCAAAACTTCATTTCCTGGGAAAAATCTGGTTTGGCCAAGCTAAAACACTTGTGGGACTCTGTGTTGAAACCTGTGGAGGCTTTTGATGCTCCCACATTGGTGCAGAGTGTCGACTCTCAGGGCTGGACTAGAGGGAGCTGCCCCCATGAACAGCCCTGTGAGCAGCCCCAGAACAGAGTAAAATATAAAGGGACCCCACTGGCAGGTGCTGGGGAGCAGGAAGGAGGATGAGGGGCTCAGGATTACATATGGAAAGCCCAGTGCTGGCCACGCCTTGGGCAGGGCTGGTGTTTCCACATGAAGCCCACATTGCTCTGCCCTGCTCCAGTGCCTGTCTGGCTGTTAATGTGTGGTTATTTGCACATGGCTTGTGAGGGCTTTCCGTGTGGTCCCTGGTTGGACTTTTCCTATAATAAAATAATTTGCTGCTCTGGAAATAGGCACTTCTGTGAGTGCAGATTAAGGTGTATTTTAGTGTTTGCCTCTTGGTCTGTGGCATACAGGGATGTGTGGGTAAAATGTGCTGTGTCTGATTCTGAGGCTCAGTAGGTGAAATGCCTCATGTTGAGCTCAGGAGAGGAGGGATTTCTGCAGATTGCTGGAGGTAAAAGCTGGGGCTGTGGAGGAGGAACTGTGTCAGGCCCAGGCTACATCCACAAGGTGGGCTGGGGGTCTTGCAGGCTTGTTGTCACCTTGGAAGTGAAAGGAGTGGTGCTCTTCTGAGCCTTCAAGAGCATGTTTGGACACCAGTGAAATATCCATAATGTGATTTCAGGTGTGGATACACACATTCACACTGCGGTACACGAGAGCAGGATGTGGCCCAGGGCCTCTGGTGGGGATGCAGGAGGCCAGAAGCAGAGTGCTCTAAGGCTAACGAAGATGCCCTAGAAGATGATTAGCTTTGCAAGCAGCATTCCTGTGTGCTGGAAACAGGGGTATTATGAAGTTTACACTAAGCTGTTGGAGACCTCTGGAGCAGGAGTGATCTGCATGTCACAGTGCTATTATTGGAAAGGGTGGCTTCACTGCCTATTATCTGGCTTTGCTGACTTAGCTCTGTGGACCATTGCCAAACACAAAGCATCTTCTCCTTGGCTGTGGCCAACCCACCTAGTTGGAGTGGGTGATGATTTGTTTGTTCCTCAGCTCAGCTGGAAAAAATTAGTGTCCTTGTGGGAAGGTGGGAAGAGAGAGTGTCACAGGGTGGCATCTCCTGAGGAAAGAAGCGGATTTTTGGGCTTGGGACTTCAGCTGGAGCAATGTTCAGTGTCCCACTGCCATCTCAGGGTGGTCCTGTTGGGCTTCTGCAGACTGTGTTGGGTGGGGGCAGCACTGCCTGTCGGGTTTGGTCAACTCATCCCCTCCAAGGTCCCAAGGGAGCTGCACACAATGGCAGAGCCCCCCATCTTCACTTTTGGGGGGTGTGGGGATGCTCTTGCTTGGCCTGAAGCCACCTAGAAGCGGCGAGGCTCTCCTCAGTGTGCTGTCACTTCCCCAAGGCTCAGCACAACTCGGCTTTCCCGGTGCTGGTGTGGCACAGAATGAGGCGTAATTCCCTTCTTGGCTTCTGACGCTGTCAAGGCGAGAAGTGCTCGTCATGCTCCTGACTGGGATGGGAAGCATCCTTTGGACTTGGCACTGTATCCGTGCATCCCTGCAGAGCTGTGCTGCTCATGGGTGGCTCCCCAGGGCTCCAACAACAGCCGTGCTGGCAATGCCTCTGGCTGCCAGCCTTCCTGCTGCTGCTAATCCAGCTGCAGATTCCCCTTGGTGCCGCCACTAACATAAATCCCCGAGTCTCTTCTGTGTCAGACACAGACATGCAGTGGTTGCTTTGCAGTGAATTAGGTTCTAGGGGCTTTTTAAAGAAAAAAAGCTGGAAAGCATGCCTTTAGCCCCAGAACTGCTGCCCAAAGAACAGGAGCAGGAAGGAGGGGGAAGGTGCTGTGCAGGGAGAGAAGAGATATCAAATTGAGATGAGGGGTGTGGGAGGGAAAGACTGCCCTGGCTGCCTCCCCTAGCAGTGAGCATCCCCCCCTGTGTGCAGGCAGCCCCACCACTGCCAAGGCTGAGAGATTTGCATTAGGGGTGTGATGCTGCTGCTCAGCTGCCTCTCCCTGGCAGGAAAGCCGTGGAGCAACTGGAATTCTGATTCCCTGGGGATCTGTGAGAGCAGCATCACTCCAGGTAAAGGATTAAATCCATTACAGAGAAGCACTTGGGGAAAAGCCCTGGATGCAATGCACATGGACGCTGATGCATTAAAACTATTTCCCATGGAGATCTTCCACAAGGCAAGCAGAGAGAGGGGTCGGGCACAAACCTGTCCCTGGAACTGCTCCAGCACTAATGGCTTGCCCAGCAAGCTGGGGGCATCCTGGTCATCAGCCTGGTGCTGACTGGAGAAAAAACCCTCCAGCCCTCAGCCTGCAGCCCCTCTGAGGCCAGAGGTAGCTGAGACCCTTCTCCTCACCGTGCTCCTGAGTCCTGTGGGGCCAAGCTGCTGCTCTGCCGGCAGGTTATCAAACCTGAGGAGGTTTTCCAGCCATTTCTGCTCCAGCCACAAATGTTGCACAAGTAAAAAAAATCCATTCAGAGCGATACCGGTGCGCTCTGACCACAAATGGTATCTGGGTCCCTGGAAGGTCGCTTTTCCTTGCAGGTGCAGGCAGGTGCAGGCAGGCACAGTGCTGTGCCACTTTCTTCCTAGGTGTTGCCTAACAGCTGAGAGGATGCAGAGAGCCTTAGAAAACTTCCTAGATTATCAGCCCTTTCCCAGAGTGGGTTCTGGAGTCAAAGCAATCAGCCATTCTGATTTGCTTTGAAAAACATGTATTTTCAGTATTCATGTATTTTTCCCTTCTCTTCCCTTCCATCTTGCATCCCCACACACTTCCTTTCATTCCCCTCCTTCCTCCTCCTTTTCATGAGCTATTTTCAAATGCCAGGAAAGGCGAGATCTGAGGGGAGGAGGAGTAACTGAAAGAAAAAAAAAAAAAAACGGTGGTAAAATTATTTCACACATTTATGGGGAAAAAAAAAAAAAAGAGAAGGTGTGGGTGTGGGGAAGGAGAACAGCTCCAGTTCCCAGAAGACAAAAAGCAACTTCATTCATTTCCCGACTTAATTTTATCAGGTAGGAAGGCTTGCTTACATTTCTGCAGCCCTGCAGTTCCCAGAGATAGTCCAAGTTGTCCCTCCTGCTGTGTTGCCCTGACCTGGAACAGGTTTGGTACTGGGGCTTTGGAACTGGGAAACTGCAGTAGGAGGATGCCAAATGGGGGAAAAGGGAGGATGAGCTTCTGGAAAATGTGGCTTTGATTAAGCCAAACCTGGCCCTGGGAAGGGTAGGGGAGATGTTGCAAGTATCACTAGCTTTACAGGAAGCATTTTTTCACACAAGGACAGTATGTTGGATGATTTTCCATGTTTAATAAATTATTAAACCCAGCAACAACAACTTTTGCTGGGAACTAGGAGTTCGGGTTGTGATAAACTTTTTAGATGGCAAAATCTCCTTATGCTCCATTGTTTTTTCATCTCACTGGTAAAACTGGAAGTAACTGTTTTGGCTTGTCCAACCATTCTTGAGAGGTGATTTGTTTGTCTTACTGGCCCTCTGACTCACAGCCACAGGAAAAGGGAAATAACCCAACTCCTCAAGGAAGCTTTTCTGAGTAGCTCACTGCTGAGATGCTGGAGGTAATGCTGGAGGACTTATGCTCTGGCTGTCCCACATTGAAGTTCTGAACAGCACAGACAAGGTGCAGAAAGGGGACCCTTCATGCCATGGAGTTTTGGAGAAGGCCTTGGACAGGAGGAATTTGGAGATCCAGCAGCAGGCATTAGCCTGCCCATCTCCCCATGGGTGAGCTGGGGATCCTGGAGCAGGCTGGCATTTCACACCTTGGCGAGGGTGACATTTTCTTTGCAGCTTTTGCATGCTTGGAAGATGGCATTTCACCCCAAGAGGAAGCTGGTATTTATAAGGCAGGGCACTGGCATTTCATTCATTGTTACCATCCAGTGATTCAGACAAGGTCTCTTAGCCAGAAAGGTCAGCTGGGTCTCTGCTGTTCTTTGCTGCTTTTCTTTCTTTTTCCATTTTTTTTTCCCTAAGGGGAAGAGGGAAAAACAAAGCCAAGACACATGCCAGAACTGCTGATTCCCATTTTTCTTGCCTTGAAAATTAAGGTGTGCTGAGCTACATAAAAGCTAGGACTTTCCAAAGTCCATCTTGCAAGCGTGTCTTTGGAAAGGTCCTTATTTTGCTTTGAGTTCCAAAACCCCAGAGCTTGGTGCTGGGGCGATGTGGGTGGGTGGCAGCAGTGTTTGCCCCAGTGCTGTGCCAGTGCTCACCACCACCCCAGTTGTCCTGCATCATCCCCTTTCTTGAAGCTGAAGCCCATGTGAGCCTAAAACTCCATCTTTTCTGGCCAAACACCAAGTTTTGTCCCCAGGGTTGAGGAGCAGGATGGGAAAATCAAGTGCAAGTTGCCTCTGTGACTGTGGGGTTCTTGTTGGACTGGGGCAATCTAGACACTCCCAGGGACTGGGAAACATAAATAAAATCAATAAGAAGCTGTTAAATTGTGCCTGAACCTCACAAGGAACAGCGTGGGGAATGCCGGCTGCAGAGATGTATCTGCTGCCACTCCGCGGGCTGTGGCACATTCATTAAGCATCTTTAAGATGGATACACCCCCCAGTTCACCTCCTGCAAAAGCCTGGGAATTTATTTCCTGCTGAACCATGCAATCAATCACTGGTGACAGCACCGCCTCAGCACGGCGTGGCTCAGCTGCAGAACAGCCGGAGAGGCATGGGGCTGGCTGCCCTGCCACCCTGGGAGGGGGCTGCCTCGGACCCCCCCCTCCCTGGCTGTGAGGAGAGAGATCCCATTCCCTTGCTGTCTGCACAGCCGCTGGGGGAAAGGCTGTCTCACACCACAAATGCATTCGTGCACCTTTTCTGTGCTGTTCAGGACCCCGCTACCTTGTGCTGGCCTGCAGCCTGTCCCTGCTTCTCTTGGCCATCCAGCACTGCCTGCATCAGTCTGTGATCCCCACGGGCCAATGGCTCAGAGAGGGGTTGATGGTCCCATCTCTTCTCTCCCCTCTGTGCATCTCCCTGTGATCCTGGCCCCTTCCTTGGCACCCTGGCTCCTCTCCCAGCCCGGCATTCAGTGCTTGCTGGGCAGATGCTGGGAGCTCCCAGGGCCCTGCCTTGTGTGTGTAAATATGAGAGCCTGAAGTCTGGACAGAAAAATTTTGCTGTGCCTGACTTGATGCTTGCGGCTTTTATTGGAGCAGGCAGACAGGAGCAGGACAAATCCAGCGATCCGGGACAGTATGGGGGATGCCAAGTGACGTCTGAGCTGCTTTGCTTCCCCTCCCTTCTCTGCCTGCTCTGTTAGTGATGCTCTGGACTGGAAAGATGTGACAGCTCCACTTAGCAGGAGGAAGGACCAGCTGGAGGGCGCTGAGTGACCCTGCTGCCCTGCACCCAGCACCCTCAGTCCAGCCCTGCCCAGACCCTGTGGCCACCCCTTTCCTTCCTGGCGCTGACATTGCGCCCTCCAGTGCTTTCAGCTGTCAGCCAAGCTGCACATTACTTCAATTTATGCAGAGGCCTCAGTTTTACTTATTCCTGCAATTTCTTCTGATGCTTTTAATTTTTTCCCCCCTATCAGCTGGGAACCTACAGATTATCCCATAAGAGCAGAATAAAGACTTGTCAACCTTTCTTATGTGCTCCTTGAGATGAAAATAACTTCCTGAACCCCTTAAAATGCTTTATTTTCTGCCACTTCTGCTACTCTGAGTGTAATTTGAGTAAGTAAAGGATCTTGAAGCTAAAGGTAAAAAAAAGATAAAATAGACTAATAATAATAATGGTAAAAACTGCTCCTAAGAGGCTAATAAGGGCCTGGAGATTCACACACCAGCGTAGCCTGCCAGGGCAGGTGTGAGCTCGGCTTTTGTTCCCCAGCTCCATAAGCCAGTGCTGGGGGTGGGGACAGCCGGTTTCTGCTTTCTACAAAAGTGGGATGTTTTTCAAGAGAAGAAAGGTATTGTGTCCCCTGTGATATGGAAATGAGTGGGGAGGTAAGGGCAGGGAGAGAGGATTTCTGATGGTAATGAGGTTTTACACTGGCTTTCTTGCCTTACCTCCATCCCTCCCTTTCAACTGTAGGATGGAGTTTCAAAGGCTGTTGTATTCTTTTCCCTGGATTATTTGTCATGTTTTTTTTTAACCTTGCCTGTTGTGGTTTTTAAAGATAAAAGGTGGGAGCCGCAATGAAGGAGAATATTCCTTCCCCTTCATTGGAAGGGCTGGGAGATCCTGCGGAGTTATGATTACTGATGTAAGGATGCTATGAGCTCTCATAGGCAGCTTAGATGGGCTTGGGAATGCATTTCCTCTCCCATCCTGTCCCACAGCCTCAGCATGGCTGGAGAGGGATGTGACCTGCTGACTGGAGCAAAGGCTGGTGCTAAACCTGAGACCATTGTGGCTGTGCCATCCCCAGGCACTGTGTCACAGCTCTGTAGCACTGATGGAAACCCCTCCACAGTTGTATTCCACTTGTAACTCTTGGATGTTGCTTGTGACACCTCCTTTGGAGAAACAGCCTTGCTTTCCCTTGACATAGCTGAAGGCTGAGTATCCTCTTGTTCCTAACTCAGCTGCTGCAATATTCCTTGTGGCTGTCCAGCAGCCTTATTTTAGTCCCAGTTTGTCTAGATTCTAGCCTCCAGCCACTAACTCTGGTCCAGCATTTATCTGCTGCCTTCAGGAATGCTCTGTTTTCCAAAGCCCTTCTTCATGTAGGAAGCTGTGCCTCTTGATGGAATCGACTGGACATGAACTTCCTGTGCAAGCAGTTTCTAGTGGAATACTAAGGCTTGGGCTGAGTTCAATTTGTTGTGTAAAACATGGGCTCTTTGCTGAAAAGGCGAACTTTTTCCTCTGCAAAACCAGTGCTGTGAGCCCGTGGATGTAGCTCCAGGTGGGGAGCAGACAGCTGGGGTCAAGGGGAATGATGGGGCATGGAGGGACCTGAAGCTGTTCCTGGGCAGTGGCAGGGTCACTGCTGGCTCTGTGTTGCCACTGAATTCCTGCACGGCCAGCAGTGCAGTGAGAGCCTTGGCAGCGAGGGCAGCGGGGCTGAGCACCACTGTCAGTGCCTTTCATCTGCTGTTGATCTGAGGAACTTCACTGGACCTCCCAGGGGAGCTGCCTGCCTCTCCTGCCCCTCTTGTCTCTCCTGCCCTGCAGTGAAGGACCACTGAAATGTGACTGCTTCCAGAAAGTGCTGATTCAAACAAGCTCTGCCAGGCTGCCGCAGGTCAGGAGGGCTCCCAGGTCAAATCCACTCTTCAGGCAGGAGCTGCAAGCAAAGATGCCTCATGGTGAGCTGTGCTAGTGTTAATTCCAGAACTCCCTTTCTAGCCAAAACCCTTGAGCTGTGCTGGTGTTGCTCTCCCCGCCCTGCCCAGCAGACATTGCTGCTCAGCTGTTTGGTTTTATCTCTTCCTAATTTTACAAGAAGTGACAGTAAATCTATTCCATATGCCCAGGACTGTGTGGGGCATTTAAACAATCATTTGCATCCAGATCTGGTGCTGGCTTCGGGATATCTCCTGGCTATGTGGGGTGGTGCGGGATATATTCTGCTGTAAAAGTTAATGTTCTGAGTCTGATATTGAATCTGCAAGAGCAGGAGAGCATTTGGCCATGGCCTGTGCTGTGTGGGGCAATCCCATTGCCTATGGGTGCCTGGGGTTTCAGGGGAGTCACCAAGGGGTGTCAGAGATGTCTCCTATCAAACCTTCCTGCAGATGCTGCCATTGAAGGGCTCCCAAGCACAGGCAAGGGTACCTACACAGCTTGTCTGCACATCCAAAAAGCCTGGGAGAAGGAGGAGGAGGAGGACGAGGACGAGGACGAGGACGAGCAAGGGGACATGGCAGAGGAAGATAAGGCCATGGAGCAGAGGATTTGTAGGAAGTTAATGGGAGTTGAATTGGCATTATGCCCCAACAAGTTCTCATTTCCTGGCTCTGTGCTGGCTCATCCCCACCCCAGAGCAGAGAGGGAGCTGGATGCACCCACAGCTGAGGGCTGTGCCCCAGAACATTACAGCCAGGGAGTGCAGGGAGCCAGAGTTTGTGGTCCTGGGACCTTGGGCACAAAACAGGTGGCAAAAGGGATAAAGCAGAGGAAAATGAGGTTGCTTCACTGCTGCCCCGTGGGTGATGCTGAGGGAGATGCTCCACTTTAAATCAAACTCAGATCAAAGTGGAGATGGCTCCTCTGCTGCTTGGGGATACACAAGGCTGTGTCTGAGCTCATAACGTAAGGGCAGCTTTTACTACTCAAAGCCATCTCCTTGCTCTGCTTCATTCCTCCATGCCCTCACAATAACCCAGTATTTGCTCTGCTTCATATTCCATTGGCTTGGAAGAACTGGAGGGAGACTGCCATGGCTTCCCCTCTGGGCAGGAGTGGCAGCAGGGCTTGGCATCTGCCTGCTCTGAACTGGGCAGGATGCTGGCTCTGTGTAGGAGAGTTATTTTTGAGGCTTCCTTTTTTCCAGCACTGGGGTAGGGCATTTCCCGCATCAGCTCAGCCTGCACCCCCAGATGAGGAGAGGTGCAGCAGGGCTAGGGACTGGCAGCACAGTCCAGCTCTGTAGGAAGCACTGCAGCTTCCCTCTCCATGGGGCAGAGAGAGGCCATCACCTCAGCCAAAGCAGAAATGCTCCACTGTTGTCATTGGGTCTCCGGCTCAGGGATAACAGCTCTTCTCCTGTGCCTCCTGAGCACGCTCAGAAGCAGCATCATGACTGCTGAAGTCCTTTGCTGTCTCCTGTGTCCTTGACATGCCACCTTGGGGAGGGCTCAGCAGTCCAGGAACATGACAGCAGTGCTTGGCATGGGGTCAGGAACGTCCTTGATGGGGCGTGCTGAGTTTGGTAGCCACTGCTGAGTGGTCAGCCCTGGGGATGTGGCTGCAGGTGCTTTGGCTCCAGCATCTGCATTCACCCTCTTTCATGTCCCCCACAGAGCTCAGAGCTGCCTGGAAGAGGTCTGAGAGCAGCAAGGGGATGTGGTGGGACTGTCACCTGTAGGCCAGACCCTGCTTGGTCCAGCGGTTTCTGCAAGACTTTTTCCCTGCTCTCATTGCCTTGCTCAGGCCTGGATGGATGAAATGGACTTTACAGCCCCAAATCCCTTAATCTGCAGTATACTTAGCAGTATTAGCCAGACTACAGAAGTCATATACACAGTAATTGCACTCAGTGGAGGACACTCTCACAATTTCATGCTGGAAGAAAACATGTTATTCATTTTCCCCTGTCTCCCACCCATCTATGCAGAAGTACATTGGAGCCATGATAGGGATATGTTAAACATGCAGAGAAATGTCATAGCTGAAATACAACCTGCTCTCCTGGCAATTAACCCAGGCAGCCTTGCAGAAGCTGTGCAGGGTGAAATCTGCTCTAAGTGGGGCCTAAAGCTTCAGCACATCTTAGCTACTAATGCTAAGCAAGTTATGCTAAGCAATTAATATCCTTTACTTCTTTACAGCCCTCCCTTTGTTTTTATTAAGCATCCCTGCTAATACATTTAGCAAAGCTCGCAAAGCCTTTCAAAAAGCATGATCAGCTTCCATAATCTTATATACAGAATGATCACAAGCACCAGACCTAACACTCAAAGCTAGTACGATTACCACTGGGTGGAGCAGGAGGTTATGAATTCCTGTGGCTGTAGGTGACCACCCCAGGAGAGTTTCCCACCAGTGGTGTGCTTCATCTCTTTTTCCTCTTTTCCCTTTTGAACACACACCACATTTCATCCCCATTATGGTGGACAGTGATTATAGTTTTTTTCTATAAATTCATATGTGTTTTAATACTTGATGTAAGTCATCATGTTGTGATAATTTCCTTACCAGCATTAAGATTAATTCCAGTTGAAGTAGGTAACAAGTCTTTAACTAGTGTATAATTAGACTGTAACAACTGGCAGAACATAAGAGGAGCTGTATAATTAAAATCATACCCTATAATTCCACTAAAGTTATGAGTGCAAATATTCGAATGATTACTTGTATCTACAATAATATCACCTATTAATATAAAACCACAAAGGGTCCTTAAGAAAATTGAAATTCTCTTCCAGTTGTGTTGTCCCTAGCCACTTTTCAAACCTCTGTGGGTAAGATGCTATGTTTGCCTACCCTTGTAATTGCTGCCACTGTGGAGTGCACCCACAGCTGAGTGTGGATACATCTAAGAGCTGGTGAAAGATTGCCCTGGACCATTCCAAGTGCCTCTACAATCAGCCGGTGGTCTCTCTCATTAATTTTCTCCCACAGAGGCAATATATCAGATAAGAGTCATTGATTAGTCCCCAGTGCTAATAGAGAGGATTGCAATGGGTGTTCTAATTTGCTTAAATCACTTGTTGTTGCACTTAGTTTATTTAGGAACACTTCAACATCTATACCATTTAGGACTCCCAATCCTGTCCCTGTAAATAGCAGTTGCATCCCTCTCTGTTTGCTTTGAAGCGGGGTGAGCAGGGAAAGGGTAATCAGTCCTGGGTCAACACTTCACAAGTGATGTTAATTGTATACTATTACTTCTTAAACTATTATCTGTCATCATGCAACAACTGGTATTAAGTCTTGAGCAGCAGCTGGTACTATGAAGGCAATGAGACCTGTCCTTCTGCTTACCTCTGCCCAGGCTAAATTATAAACCTTATCTGATGGACACTAGAAAGCAAGAGCCTTCCTGTCGGGTGTTTCAGGAATTGGGAACCTTGTTCCTGTATAATCTAGGAAAACTATCTTCCCTTTGCATTTGTCAACTTTCCACTAATCCAGATAATCCATCATTTTTATCCTTAGCTATGCTGTAGCAGTAACAGAGTCAATAATACCAAGAGTAGTGAGATGTCCCATTCATTCTTAGGTGATGTGAGAGTTTTTCCAGGAGTCTGTCATTTGTCAGCTGGCTGGCTAGTTACCACCTGCTTGATGGGAGAATGGTATATCCATCTTTCTTTTCCTAAACTTCTAACAGTAAAATAGGAACATAGTAAGACGGTATATGGTGCTCCCTACTTGGGTTCCAGTTTGTATTTTCATGAGAACATGTTAATTAAAATGTCATCTGCAGGTGGTATATCATGGACCTGTATTTCCAGATGTGTCAGCTGATACCACTGAGCAGATTTTGTTATTTTCAAACCCCTCCTGCATATATATTATGTGTTGTGTCACCCATTCATCAGATGAGACCAGTAGGTGTCTTAACTGGGTATTTCCTTCTTAAATAAGGGCCTGTGTCAACATTTCTTGTGGGGAAGGCTTCTACCCAGCCTGGTAACTGATGTATTAACACTTACAAGTGTATTCATTGCTGCTATATCAGCCAAAGCACTTCCTTCCCTAATTTCTGTAGTGGCCTTGGTATGTGGCTGGACAATACATTACAGCAATTTCTCTGGGTAGCTGGGGCTGATCCAAGCACTTGTGTATTTCTTCTCCACTTGATACTTTTTTTCCCCAAGGATGTGAAAAATCCTCATTCTTTCCATAGCTTTGCCATTGTGTGGCATACCCTGAGAGTCGTTTCCCTTTTCTCAGTTGTTCTGTACATGTCAGGGCTGCCAGTTCACCCTGTCCTTGCTGGGAGTGTGCTGTGGTTGCACTAAGCAATTAATACCCTTTATTTCTTCACAAGATGAGGAGCCAGTCCCTCATCTTTACAGCTGGGTGTTTGTATGTCCCACACCTAGTGCTGCTCCTGTTTGCAGAGCCCATAACTGATGGCAGAGAAGACTTTACTGTCTGAGGAATACTTATGCAAACAAGCACAATGGCTTAATAGGGAACACCTGGAGAAATCTCCAAAGAAAGCGCCGTAAATTCCCCTTCCCGTGGATTTATGGGGAGATTTTTCACAGATATTTATGGTCTCCCAGGTGCGTTGTTGTGACTCTTTTGCGCAGATTTGCATGGCGTGCTCCAGGAGCTGATGAGAGGGGAACGTTGATGGGGCAGCCCAGTGTTCATACCAGGATGGTAATGATGGAAATGGCTCCTTAATCCCTTGGTGAATTCCTCTTGTGCGCACGAGCTGTAGCTCTGCCAGCACCAGCTGAGCACCTGGAGAGGCTGGCGAGTGGGGCTGGATGGATTTAGGTGGCCCTGATCAATTTAGATGGTGCTGGTGCAATGCAAGGGTAGGTCACTCGCCACAGCCCTGTCTGAACGTGCTGCCCCATCCACCCCTGCAGGGCTGGGCCACACCAACACTCCCCTGCTGCTGTCCACAGCCAACCCACTGAACTACATCTCTTTTTCTCCTCCTTTCCAGGTTCCTTGCCTCACCAGCAGGTCCTTGTAGGATTTCAGCTCTGGTAAGTGCAGTTGTGTTTTCTCCTCGCTGAGTGCACGTCTGTTGCAAAAATGGCACATGGGGTTAGAGTGGCCCTGGAGCTGGGACCACCACTGCTCCCCAGGCAGGTGGAAGAGCCTGAGTGTGCCCTGTTAAGGAGCCAGTCCCTGCTGCACTTCCCCCCAGAATTATTTCCCCTATGTGTAAAAATACACTGAGATATGTCTATCAGTGCCCTCCCATAGTCCATGAAGGGAAACAGTGTGGGCATCTTTAATCCTTCCTGGGTAATCTTTGTTGGATGGGAACTGAAAACTTTGGTGATTGGTATGATGATTATAATAAAAGCTGGGAGGAATTTCCACTGGGTGTGACTTGGGGGACCTTTGGAACAATGAGAAGGTGAACTGATGGGGGGAAGGAGAGCACAACCTGCCTGGGGACCTTTGCAGAGGAGCCAGGCTTAGAAGAGCATTTAGGACCTGGAAGAAATGTGAATGTCAGAAGCTGCAGTCCTGGCTGCAAGCTAGTGTTGTCACCTGTAACCTTTCCAGATATGTGCTCCTCTCAGGCCACCCTCTCTGCCACCAGCCACCCAGCTGACTCTCTTGAGGGACCAGTGGGTAGAAGGATAACATTTCTGGGCTTTCTCAGGCTTAAGTCCCTGTGCCATTCAGTGTTTGATGTTTTCACACTTCTAAAGTCCCCATGGGTTTTCTAACCTTACCTTTAACCCAGCAGAAAGTCCTGGTTCTGAGCTGAGGTAAATCAGCAGGGGTGCCTTGCAATCAGCATGGCTACCATGTATTGTGTC
Source organism: Dicaeum eximium (assembly GCA_013396995.1). Lineage (NCBI taxonomy): Eukaryota > Metazoa > Chordata > Aves > Passeriformes > Dicaeidae > Dicaeum > Dicaeum eximium. The sequence goes on from VWZP01000777.1 coordinate 206,947, forward strand.
ATCTTCACCTTTGTCCTCTTGACGTGTTTTTTAAAAAAAGTATGAATTTATCAAACAAAGGAGCCTCTTTCTTTGATGCTATCTGTTGGTTTGATAATGCTTTCCCATGGAAAGCATTGATATCAGCCATGTGCTCAAGGATTTGCCACCAATGTCCGAGTTGCATGGCCTTGTTGAACTTGAGGGGTTTTCTTTTCTTTAGCTGCAAATGGTTCACTACTTGGGGCCTAAAATTATTGAAGGGAGGATTGTTGTGGTGACCTCAGGGTTTTGGGGTGCTGCTGGCATGACCTTGCTCTGGGACAGAGCTGTTCTATGACAGGGACACCACTGTCTGGGGCATATGTCTAACCATGGCAGGGGGCAAACAAAGGTTGTGGATCCTGGTGCCTAGGGAACTGCCCTGATGTCCTCTCCTTGTGCATCCATCTCACTGGAGGGCATTGGGTATGGTGTGAGCTTACCCCAAAAGCTATTCCTCACTCCAAAACTGTGCAGAGACTCCTTATCCATGATGCTTTGCTCGTGACCTTGGCAGCCTCAGCTGGCAGCAGCTCAGGCCCTTGGGAGAGCTGTGCTGTGTTGAGGAAGCAGCACTGCCATACTCCAGCATGTGGAGAAACTCCAGCCAATAGGTTGATGAACCAATCAAGAGATTTTTCTGTGTTAGGGCTGTGTTATATGGGGAAGTGAACATATAGCTCTGTCTTCCCAGACAATTCCTGCAGAGGCAGCTGTGGCCACACTCCCTCCAGCAGTAAAAAGCAAGTGTCTGTAGCTGCAGAGTGGGGACAGGCAAGACAGGATCCATTGGTCCTCCAAAAAGGGCAGAAAATGGAAAATGGCTTGGAGGAGGGGGCAGTGGGGGAGAAGTGGCCATGGTGGTAGAATTGCCTCTCCTGACACAACGTTATCAGCTCACGGCTTCTTCTCCCCAATCCTCTTACACCCCTCCCGTTGCTCATCTCTCCTCAGACGTGGCCATGTGTGTTAGCAGAGATAAAAGGTCTCTTCCCACACGGGCTCTTCTCCCCCAGCATGCTTAATCATGAGCCAATGTGGCAAACAGCCTTCCTGAGAGAAGCCCCGGGCTTGGCTCTTCACTCTCCCTCCCTGCCTCCCGCCTTTTGCCTCGGCTCCCACTCTGCCCCGCACCCCGGGGCTCCCCACACGCCCCTGCAGCCTGCACAGCCATCACGTGCCTCTGATAAATGAGCTTCCATCTGCACCCAAAATTAATCACATTGTCATGCTGGCAGAGGATGAGGCAGCTGCGCCGAAATGCCTGAATCCCTGGCTAATTTATCACAGGGGCTGGATGCAGAGCTGCTCCGCAGCTCCTGCCGCATGGGGACATGCTCTGAAGAGGCAGATGGTGACAAGGAACCATGAGGCCTGGGAGCGAATGCTCGAGAGGACACATTCTCCTCCTCCCCAGAGTTCAGCCACTGATTTTCAACCAGGAGAACCTGGTGGGAGACTGCCGGTGCCCAGGAGGGCCGATGCTGCTGGTGACAGCCTGACTCCTCTGGCCACTTCGGACCTGGAAGCTGATGTGTCCTCCTGCACTGGAGCATGCTTGGGAACCCGGAGCAGAAGACTAATGAAGGAAATGAGTATGAGGGAATTATTCCAGGATTTCCAAAGCTATGGTCTTCGTGGATGGTGGAAGCCGGAGGCACCCAGCCAGGCTGATGTATCTTGTTCACTTCATTGCTCCAGTTTTGCTCATCAGAAGCAAAGTGTTCACTGGCTGTGCCCGTGCTGCCTCTGATGGGCTGGGAACAGCATGGAGAACCAGCTCCAGGGCCAAGGGCTTCCAGCTGGGCCAGTTCCTAGTACAGGATGTCAAGGATGGGGGCCAGTTGTGATGTTCGCTCCTGGTGTTGTGCATCTTTCCACATTATCCTGCTTGCTTGTTGGTTGCCAGCTGCTCATCTCCACTTTGGTGTGGGTTTGCTGGGAAAACTCTCTTCTCCTAAGTCCATCCCTAGGACAGACGTGGGTTTCTCCAATATATTCACTCTTGCTTGTCTTGTGGTAATTAATTACTAATTCCAGACCAGACTCAGCTCTGGAGTGCTCATTAACTAATTGGATGTCTTCCAGCAAATCCCAGCAGTCCCTCCACGATGGGAAAGTCATGCATTCCTTGTCTGCTTCCTCATTGCTTTGTCCCCCCACAGTCGATGGGAGCACCTTGGAAGAGATTCACTGGGGCTGCTCTCCTGGAACTGGCAGTGGGCTGCTGACAACACAGCAGATGCTTCCTTGGGGGTGCATAATAATGGACAGCAAAGCAAAGCAACACATAGATGACCTGTACAGTGACTGGTGGCATCTTTCACTGCACTGCCAGCTACTGGAAGAGGCTGGAAACCTGCTCTGCCCACTGGTCTCTCAGGATTTCACACCCACTCTCTTTGCAGATGTTGTTGGATGTGGGTTTTTTCCCTCATAGTCTGGCAGAAATGCTGGAAAGCTGTTGTCCTGTGCAGTCTGAAGCTCTGTGTTGCTCACGCTTTGCTGTCACGGGGAGAACTGGTCGCATGTTTTTAGAGAAAAGAGGCTTTTATCAATAAAATTGAGTGGTGGTGCTCCCAGCAGCTTGCCCAGACAAAACAGGGAATAGCTTTTGTTAAAAATCTTAACTTACAAGGGAATGGACTCCCTTAGATCAGCCATAAGCTGGTGTACAGATAAATATGGTGTTTTGAGGACAGTGAAGGGGTGTTTTGGTCTCCTGTGCCTGTGAGGGCCCAGTGGGGTCTCTGGCCACTGGGCACCAGCAGTCCTGGGCAGCTGAGCAAAAGACAGTGGAAAGCTCAGTCTGAGCATCTCTGAGCCTTGTCCTCAGACCCTGCAGCCTGCTGTGCTGACCCAGGAGCTCTCCTCCCTCCTCAGCTGCATGCTTCAGGGTGGATTTTGGGGCTGGGCTGTGCTTGTGACGGTTTCCAAGCTCTTTGTAGAGGCAGATGTGTGCATGCCTTTGAGCAGGAGACAAGTCTGACCTGATGTTCATCCTTATTTCAACTCCCCCAGGGCCTTTGGGGGATGATGCAGCCTTCAGTCAGCACAGAGGAAGAGTTACTGTTCTCTTGGTTCAGTTGCATGTTCAGAGCGAGCTGCTGCCAAGGCAAGGGCTCCCATGGGTGCCACCCCTAACCCTGGTGGCATAGTGATGGGTCCTGGTGGTCAGCATTGCTCAGCCTTGTTGAGGCTGCCTTATTTTTCTCCTATGCTCTTATTTTTTAAGTCAGGGCTGCAGCTGAGGTTTTTAGGTACCCCTTTGCCAAAACATGACTAGCTTGTGCCCACTGTTGAGTGGAGAGGCCAGGGAGTAGAGGGGAAGCAGCTGAGATGTGACATGAGGAATTGGAGATTTGTGGTGACAGCAGAGCAAGAATTGGTCACATGGCCTAGGAAATTACAGCTCGAGTTTCCAGAGATTGTGTTGAGAGGGTGGAAGGCAGTGCTCCTGCGGAGCCTGGCAGCAGAGGACATCAATGCTAGGAGGCTCCAAGAGATGCCTTTGCCTGGGCTGTGTGAGGAGTGCTGAGGGTCTGTCCCAGGTCTCACAGAGGTGGCTGGGCTGCTGCAGGTGCTGGGACAGTGCAGGACCTCTTGCCAGAGTCAGGCCTGGGCAGCCACTGCTGGCTCTGCTCAGCATTTACCATCCCCTGGGCTGGGAGGAGCCCAGACACCTCTCCAGGAAGAGCAAGGAGAGGCATCCCCAGGAGCACATGGCATGCTCCAGGGATGCTGAGCCACTTTGGCAGAGGCAACCTCTTGTCTGCCCAAAGAAAAGGCCTTTCAGACTCTGTTAGAGCGTGGGGAAAGCCTGTTGTGGCTATTTTGAAACACTTGCAGTTGGAGGTGCCCAAGTATTTTAGGACTCAGAGTACAGTTTCCGAAAGGACCTGTTCCGTAGAAATTCAAAGTAACTGACTTTGCAGATCCCTGTGTATGAGCAGGTAGGGCAACACTCAAGGACTTGTCATGGCAGGGCTCACACCAGCTTGCTTTTTCCTAGGTGCAAATAACTGTGCCACAAATTATATCAGACTTTGTTATCCATTAACAACTGCTCCTTTGATCTTTTGTCAGTGTGAAGGACCTAGAAGTGTTTCTTTGGGTCTAGTTCAGCCCTGGGGTAGTAAACTCCTGGACATCTCCTGTCCCTCTGTCTCTTGTAGAATCCATATGGATGTAATGGATTTAGTGGCATCTTGCATTTTCCTCTGTCAAGGCACAAATAATGGTATTTCACCCTAGTACTCAGTGGTGCAAAACCCCTGCACCCACATTTGGGAGAGGGCTGTACTGTGAATCCCCACCTGTGCTCCTCTGAGCTCAGTCTTTGGGGGTTGGGCATGGTTTGAGAAGGGTTGTGCATGGTTTGTGTGGGGGTTTGGCATGGTTTGTGTTTTCCTGAACCACCACGCTTTTGGACAGAGCTGGAAGCACCAGCCTCCCTGGCTCGCTCCAAAGCCAGCTCCAGGGAGCTGCAATAACCTGGTGTGACTCTGTAGAACCTGATTTCTAGTCCCTGTCATTAAACACCCAGCTGCTGAGATCTTTTATACGTATTCAAATTGAAACTTGGCAGGCTTAGGTAGCTTGCCTTGGTGACCAGGAAGATCTGTTGAGCTCTTAAAGCAAACTCATCATACCTCAGCCATGATGGGGAGATCTGAGCACACAAGAGATGCTTTCATGGGCTGAGCTGGTGAGACTGGGTGGGAAACTTTGCTGTGTTACTGCTGGTATCCAGCCCATGGGAACTTCTTTAGAGATGGGGTCTCCAGACACCAAAAGAAGTACCCAGAGGCCCCTAAGGCACATAGGGGCTACATTTTGTGCTGAAGGGAGAAGAGGGCTCAGCATCTGGAGATTTTCCAGGCAAAGCCTGAGCTGAGCCTAAGGATAACCACCTCAGCACACTGGAGCTGGCAGGAGAAGATGCCTGCTCCCCTGAATTCCAGATTTGTCCATCACTAGCTGTCCTGGCTTGAAAAGACAGGTGCCTGCAAAGGAAGGCAGGAGCCTCCCCTGAAATGGACAAGGGAAACCCCCTCTGTCCGAATTACCACAGTTTTGAAATAAAAAGGCTCTCAGGAAAAGATATGGGAATAACCGTTCTTTACTAGGAAAACTGAAAATACAAATGTAATTAGTACAAACAGAACCACTGACAGAGTCAGGATATGACCTGGCACCCTGTGGGTCAGGGTGTTGGGAACAGTCCAGCTGAATGGTGGCTGCTCCTCCCACAGTGGCAGACGTGGTTCTGCTGCAGCAGTGATCCTGTGGAAGGGTGGAGTTTTCTTCTGAAGGTCTGGTGCTGGTGTAGATGGGCCTGGTCTTCCTCTGGGAATCCAATGGAGAAGAGGCTCCTCTGGTGTCCCAAAATCTCTGATTTTATTTAGGGGTAGGAATGCTTGGCTCCTCCCTCTGGGCGGAGCATCTCACAATGGGATGATGTAATTTTATCAGTCAGGCAGTGAGGCTCAGTGGCCCATGAACAGAAGATATCTCCTCGGAGGGAAGATAGGTTGTGGAAGAGATAAGAAAACTGCCCAATTAACAGAAGATAACTGCCCCACCTTTAACAGATGGCAGATAGAATCATGCTTATCTTACAATCCAGGGCACTAGCGATAATGCACTGAGAAATAAATGTCACTTACAAAATGTATGGGAGAGCTGCTTTGTTAGTCTCCTTTTATAAGGTTATACTAAAAATTAAAACACATTTTCCCCCGAGGGGGAGCGGCAGGCTGTCACCGTAACAAACGTCCCGGTGTGTCACGGAGCAGCACACATGTGTGTGCACACAGCGTGCGCAGGCATCGAGAGGCAGGGCGGCGCAGGCAGAGCCGCTCACGTGGCTGGTTAGCTGAGGAAAATCGTTATTTTTATACTTACACTTTATATGGCACTTTCCTGGCTGCGTAAAAAAAAATAAAAAAAGGAAAAAAAAAAAAAAGAAAAACATCGGAGAGTTACACAAGCTCAAAAGCGAGTTCCCACTATAAAACCTGGTGCGTGACTTCTTTATGCAGCGGCAGCCCGGATTCCTCGCGGGTACGGGCACACATGGCACAGCTTCCCGCTCGTGTAGAGCATCCCATCCCGGCAGGATGGGCGCGGTGGCATCCCAGAGCCCCGCGGCGTAGGCACCATCAGCTCGCAGAAGGTGTTCTTTTAAGGTTAAGCAGGGTATCAGTGTGGCTTTGAGGACTGGTTTCCCTCCTTGCCCCGAGCGGTGGGGCGGCAATTCGAGGTCCGGTTTCCCCCGGGCGCCCCGGCTGGGGGACGTTCATCAGCTCTGGCAGCGGAGCTAATGCGATTAAAGGCTTTTCTCACCCTCTGCTCAGTGCTCATTAACATCTCCCTGCTAAGGAGTTTAGAAGCGTCGCCTGATCTCGCCGCAGCTTTGGTTTGTGACCAGGGGAGCGGCCGGGCGGAGCAGGGGGGAACGCTCTCCGACCCTGTGGGTTCTGTCCGGACAGCGACAGGGCATCGGAGGGAGGGGACGGACAGCGACAGGGCATCGGAGGGACGGGACGGACAGCGACAGGGCATCAGAGGGAGGGGACGGACAGCGACAGGGCATCAGAGGGAGGGGACGTGGCTGGGAGAGCCGCTGCAATGCAGTGCAATGCCACCGAGCACAATGCTGCCAGCAAGGAGTCCTATTTCTGCCGGGACTGGGAGCCGGGCAAGGCAGATGCCCTGGTGGAGGGAGGGTGAGGCTGCCCGCCTGGTAGCCTGCAAACGGAGACCTACAAACAGCTTCACTGTGGTGTCACAGCCCCGTCCTCTGCGCAGGCAGGGAGAGAACCCAATTTTGGAAGCTTCCTTCCCAGATCTCACAGTCGTGAACCAGGAGAGATATTTTTATTTGGTCTTACAAGTAGGTCTTGAGACGTCTCTAAGTAGGTGCTTCATAGTCTGCATAGAAATAAAACCCTCCCATGCACCACACAAAGCCCTTCACAGCAGCCAGCCCGAGGCTTTGCCCTGCTGCCTCTACTCTGTGCTCTCCTTTTGCTCCATGTCCTTAGCCATCTCTCCTGGGGGCACCTGGAGCAGGCTGACATGAGTTCTGACCCCTGCCCAGCAAAATTTGATGCAGAAGATGCTTCTAGACTTTCTGCAGTGGGTCCCAGATGTCTTTTTAGTCACCTGAAATGTGTCAGTCTGTGCTGAACCAAAGAAGAAAAGTGTGTTTGATGATTTTTTTTTTTTCTCCTGAATATTTTAATTCTTCCATCCAGAAAACCTGATTCTCCCATGGAAATTGTGTTTCCTGTTTGAAAATAGGTTGTTAACATGCCACTCAGCACTACAGAAGGCTGCTTTTCCAGGGGCTAATACTTGAAGATTGACTGATTTCAATATCTAGCATGCTACATCCTCTGATTCAGCCTTTTCCCTGCATCATCGGGGCTTTTGTGCTTTTCCTTTCTCCGATGTGGATCCTCCGGTGCCTTGCAAGACCCAGGCTCCTGCTGCAGCCTGGCTCAGCTGAGCCAAGAAAGACCTCTCCACTCTGTCTGCCTGGATATTTCTGTGAAACCTCCAGGAATTTAATAACTATGAGATTTTCAGCTGTCACTCACAAGCTGTTGAATTTGACTGCTGAGTCGGAGAGTAATTAGTGTAGACAGACAACACGTGGAGCACGTGATGGCACAAGAGTAGTTTTCTTAAGGAAACCACAACAACAAAAAGAAAAAAAAGATCTAAAAATACCTCTTTTCAAATGTTTTGCCTTGTTCTACCTGCAGATAGCTCTTGATTGGCAGTAAGGGAACATGGGCTGTGTCAGGGTGGTGATACCCAGCACTGGGTGCTGTGTGGGCAGGATGGGTGTTCTTGTCTCTGTAGTCCTTGGGGACACGGGGCTGAGAACTCAGCATGGTGACTTTGGTCCCTTTGAGATGACACTGGGTGTGAATGAAGGACGTGACATGAACATCTCCAGCAGTGCTGTGCTATTTCAGGGCAAACCCATCAACTCAGAACCATCTTTTAGAAATAAAGGAGATTTTAATTAAAACTACAAATTGTTAACAGTCTAATACACTGCACATTCTGCCAAATAGCAGAGTATTCTTTAAAGTACCTGATAAAATCCTGAATGGTGCTGCCATTACGGGATTTTGGCTGGTTGCTGAAGGTGCTACTTTCAGCCCTATGTCTGTGTCCTGCTCCAGGACACCTTGGTGGTGCAGGAGGTCTCGGCTGAAGTAGCCAACATCGGGTTTGGAGGTGATGCCTGATTGCTTTGTGTCTCGCCCTTTGGAAGGGCAACATCAGCGTCAGGAGGAAAGGGTGGGCAGGGTTGTGCCAAGGGGGCTGCTGAGCCTCTTACTGTGTTGGGAGGAATGGAAAATGCTGCCTAAGGCTTGTAGTGGAGCCTCATGCTGCCGGCAGAAACAAGGAGGAGGAGAAGGATGAGGGCTGCTGCTGAAGGCTGCAGTTCCTGGTAGAATTGCTGCCCTCCAGGGTCCGGCTTTGTGTCTGGGATGCTCAGAGAAACCCAGACCCACACAGCTGCCTGCTCGTGCCAGCTTTTATTCCCTTTACCTGCTCCTCTCTCTCTGTGCTGGCGGGCAGCCCAGTGCCAGGCTTTTTATGGTTTTCTTTTTGTCTTTTTCAATGAGAATAAATCTTTTATCTGTTGACTGTGAGACTGTGCTGCAAACAGAGTCGTATGGATCTTGTGGGTTTTTATAGCCACCTCCATCTTCCAGGCTGATGGTTTGCAGCTTGGTCAGTGCCTAGAGTTGGCACTGCTGGCTTGGATGGAGATTAACCCCATCTGCTTCATGCTGGAGACTGAGACACAGGGATGGAGACCTTTCCTGCCACCCCAGGATGTTGTCTCTGCTTGCCTTGTACTGAGTGTAAGAGGAAAGGGGAAGCATGTGGCTGGAAAGAGGCAGACGTAGAGCAAGGAAAACCAGCTCATTTTGCTTAATTATGACTGACTGTGACAGCCTGCATCTTTAGTTTGAAAAGTATCTGTGAGGTATGGGCTGCTTCTCTCAAACCGGATAATTATGTTAATTAAAATGCTTTCTTTATGGCAGTTCTGATTAATAAAAACAGTTCCAGTGCTCTCTTTAAACATGCTAACCTTCTGTTGTGCAGGAAAACTGGCTTTTCTCAGCAATTTATGACTTTTAAAACAGATTAGAGTGGGACAGCCTGCTGCTTTCACACAGTAACGCTTCCTCCCCGGGGGAGAGCAAGGCAGCCCACCAGCACAGTGCCCTGCTCGTGGGGAACAGACGGAGCAGAGCACTCGGGCAGCGACGCCGGAGCAGGCAGCAACATGTGCCCGTGTGGGAGCTAGGGATGGGAGGCGTCAGAGAGCTCTGCGACAGTGCCAGGGAATAAAAATACCACTTATTTCTCTAATTGCTGTTTATTTCCTTTGCAAAGTATTGCGATAATTAACAAGCTCCCAATTAAGAAAAAATTGTGTGTAGAGAAAAAGCAGGTATGGGTGCCAGGAGAGCTGGGTCTGTGCCAGAGCGTGGTGAGGGTCAGTGGTGGTGGTCCCTCTTACTGACCATATGTGGGATGGGACCCTTTGGGGACTCCAGCACTCTGGAGGATGTGATGATTTCCCAGTTCCTCACTGGAGACCTTTCCCAAGATGATGGTTGTGCTTCCAGAGGTTTAAAAGCTTAGGAGCTCATCTGACCACGGGTGTGGCTGCCTCATGTTTCGTCCTTTGGCTGGTTTCCTGGTTCTTGATGGGGTTTACTTCCTGCATGTGGAGGTTCAAGGCCCTTGAGCACAGTCTGGTGTGGGTTTGGAGAGGGGCTGAGCATCCACCACCTTCCTGAAAAGCAGTGGCAAATCGGGAGGGCTTGATATCTCTGCAGATAGCTCTGAAAATATAATCAACAGGCAGCCTGGTGTTCATAAGGAGGCACCACTTGTTGTTCATAGGGAGGATAGATTTGCCACACACTTGTCTGCAAATGCCAGTCCCCAGACAGATGCATGTTCCCACTATGGCAAGAAGGTTTTGTGTCCTCCCCACCCTCTGTTTTCCTTTTTCCACATCTTTCCCCTGGCTTGCCACCCCTGCTGGCAGCTGGTGCCTTAGGCTGGCCAGATGCTGCAGCAACACGTGAAGCGGTTCTTAGCTCCCACTTCCCAGGCCCAGCAAGGGACTCTTACACAGGGATAGTGACTTACACTGGGTCTCTTCCCTTCCTCTATGCCCAGAAAGGGACCAACACCTCCAGCAGCCCATTGTTAGGTTTGGGGAGTGCTGCTGAGCCCTCTGCTTTGGCAGGTGCTTTGGAGGGGTGACACCATCCTTCTGCCCTGCAGGTAGCTGGCCAGAGCAGTTTGGGTCTGTTCTGTCCTGGTCCTCTAGGAGAGAAGGAAAGTGAGTGCTTGTCCCTGACTCTGAAACGCTGCATAGCACCAACAGCCCTTGCCTAAAGCATTAGTTTGCCATTGAGCTCCTGATGTAGAGCTGGTTGACTTCACTGGGTTTGCTTGACCTGGTGAACTGTTGGCAGGCAGCCCCACTCCCCCTCTCTTGCCACGTTTGAAGTATTCTGGGAAGGATTGGTGTGGGGGATGGGGAGTAAAACCCCCTAGAGGCTTTAGCGTATGGAGTGTAGGCCAGGGGAGGGTGGTGGGGAGCTGTGGGGAGAGGTTCCTGCACACATCCAGCAAGGCAGCTTTGCCCTTTGGTGTTTGCAACCTGCACATCTTGGTGAGCAGTGTAGTCATTCAGGGAAGCTATCCAGAGCTTCCCTGCAGGTTATCCCCCCAACTTGGGGGGCTGAAGCCACCCCAGCATGGCTCCAGCCCCCTGGCACAGCCCTTTCCTTGCCCTGCAGGCTCAGCTGGGGCGGGCTTCGCTCCGCTCCTCTCCTTGCTGCCCCGTTTACCTCTGCTATATTTACATGTCTATTTTATGATTTCAATTTTTAATGCTTCTGCTCTTTGAAGATGCTTAATGCTTTGGAGTGGAACATTTTCTTCTGAGTCCTGAGTGCCAACTGAGGACAGACCAATAAATCAACTAATAACTGGAACCTCATTTTCTGCTCCTATGGCTGTGAGTTAACCCTCCTTGTGCCTCCAAAGCTCTCCTGGTGCTTCCCATCTCCCTGGGCAGGAGAGCTGCCTGTGCCAACTAGAACACCCTTTTGCTGGGCAATGTCAGGCCTTTGAGATTCCCATGTTGGGCTGTATCTTAAGTGGTGGTTTCTGGGTATATCTTAAGTCATGGTTTCCAGCTGCCACCTTCTTTCCCTTTCTGTCATCACTGGTCCCAGTGCCACGTTGGGTCAGCAGAGCTAGAGATTAGGAAGGGGCAGACAGACCACTCTGCTCGCACTGAAACCATAACAGGGCAGGGGTGCCACAGACTAAAGCCTTCTTTGCAGCCTGTAGAGAGTGGGGAGCATGGTGGGTGTGTCTGGCAAGTCACCCAGTGAGACCCAGGCTGTTCCAAAGCTCCTCAGAATGGGATAGCCAAGTGCCATTTTGTGGCTTTGTGATGCCACAGAATCCAGGACCTTGAACTGTGCTCTCCAGGAATGACTTCCAGAGAAAGCCACTTCCTTGCTGCTTGCACAGGGAACTCCTGCTCTGCCAACAACTTGTGGCAGAACTGGAGGAGCACCTCAGGAAGGCATCCCATCTCCCTTTCACTGGCAGCTGGAGCTGATGAATCCCCAGCGCAGGAGAACATGCTTTGCACTACAAGTCTAACAGAACTGGTAAATCTTTCCAGCTATTCAGCCTACCCCCAAGGGCTGAGGACTTTGCACACTGCTGCCTTCATTAGTCCAACTCTGTTTCCCATTCTCATTCATCTCAATAACATCTAGTCCTTTAAAGAAGCACCTGCTTTTACCTGATCCTGTAGTGAGGTCTGCAGGATCCTTGCAGGGCATTGTGTTTCCCCTCTGCATGTCCACACCTGCAGCCTTGAGGATTCAGGTGCTAGCCCTGCTCTTGAGATACCTTCCCTGAGACAGGCTGCTGGCCTTACCTTGCTCTAATACTTTACTGCCTGTTGAATTATGAACGTGCTGCTTGTATCACCTGGCAGATGGCCACAGAGCTGCCTCTTAGCTGCTCTTTAACTTCTGACTCCAAGGTGTTGCATGCATTAGCCTTGTCTGCTTTGCATCTGGAGCCAGGCTGTGCCCATGGGCTGTGCTAGTGCAGTGCCCAGGGCCCTGGGGAAGCCCTGACCTTGCAGAAAGCAGCCATCCCTGGGCTCTGCTCACCTCAGGGGGCTCTGGTACTGTACTGCTGTACAGTACAGGGGCAGGGCTGCAGGCAGAACAGATGGGGGTTCCCCTGGGCCAGCTGCATGTGGGGCTGGACACACCAGTGTCCTGTGGTGAGCCCTGCCAGGTAGGATGGCTTGGCATCCTCATGTCCTGGGCCCTGACCAGTGGTGCTTGAGGCCCTCTGGTCTCTCCACACCCTGACACCACTTTGGCACTGCTGATCCAGAGTGGAAATGGGCTTCACAAGGCTCCATGGCTGCCTAATGAAGTGCTGGACCTTCATTAAATGCTCTGTGAGCCAGGCACATCTCCTGGTACCCTTCCTCTGCCACAGCAGCACAGCATAGCAGTAAACCAAGGCCATGCTATTCCCCACCTCTGTTTTATGTCTCTGATGGGTTTGCTCCTGGGGGCTGGAGCCCCACAGATACATCTCGAGGGGCTGGGGCTGCAATGCAGGTGCCCTGTAACAACCAGGAGTGGGCTCAGCCAGGGTTTGATTCCCTCTTTTGCTATCAGAAGTGATTTATCCCTAGGGAGCTCTCATCATCCTTGCCTTGGCACAGCCTGGTCCCCAGCCAGCTCGGTTTTGGCAAGCCAGGAGTGCCCAGGGCTGGTTGGCAGATCTGCTCTGGTGCACAGCTGATGGCTCAGACTGCCCAGTGCCATCTCCTTCATTCCCAGTGAGTGCTGCGAGAGGGTGGGGAAGGGAACAGGGCCCTTCTTCCAGCCTCGTGCTCGGTTGCTCTCTGATGGCCTGCCTTGTGTTTATCTGTAACTACATTGTGGTGACACGGATACAGTTTCCAAACCCATACACAAATGCTTAATAACCCATGGGAATGCTTTCCCATTCATTAAAGGATGCAAGCTGGGTCCATCTCCCCTGGTCCTGCACAAGCCAAGCGTGGGGCAGCGTCTCAAGGCTGGTCCCCTCTCTGCTGGAGTGACACCACCTCTTTCCCCTGCATCATCCACCAGACACTCTGGAAATGGAGGCAGATGGTACCAGGGGTAAAAATTTTCCATTGGAAAATGTATTTTTTATCAAACTACATTATCAGAATCGGCATGTAGCCATGGAGCCAACATTCAGGTGGGAGAATATTGAAGCAAATCATTCTGGCTTCTGTCTGTTGACAGTGTCCAGGAAATTCAAATGTGTCTCTTTGATTTGATGTGTTTTGACTTTTATGTTTTAATTTAATATTCAGGTTGTATTTAACATTTTATTATGGTTCGTGCTTGAGAAATTAAATCCTTTTTCCCTTACTGCGGCAAAACTCCTGAATATTTCCCAGTGAAATGCCAGGGTTTGGGTTTTTCCTGAGTCCTGTCCTGCAGGTGATTTTGATTTACTGAGTTCAGTGCAAGACAAAACTTTTCATTCAGGAACCTTGCACAAACCAGATATTGTTTTTTATTAGGCAGTTTCTGAAAATTCATGGCTTTTTGGTTACATGGAAACATTCCTTGGAAATACCCTGGGGTAGGTTTGGGGGTCTGGGGAAGCAGCATGTGTCCTTGTCTGGTATTTGGAGGTGCTCCTGAGGCAATGTAGAGGTAGATTTACTTATGGCTTTGACCAGACAACCAAGGGATGGAGGTGTTTAGGGAGTACCATGTCCTGTGCTGTTGTGGGTCCACTGCTGGGGACAGTGCTGGGAGGTGACAGATCCTTCTGGTGGGATGCCATGGGGTGCATCCCTCTCCCCTGCTGTGGGGCAGATGGACCACTCTGCTCTCACTGACCCCATAACAGGGCGGGGGTGCCACAGACTAAAGCCTCCTTTGCAGCCCCAATGACCCCCCCTGAGGGAAGTGGAGCTGTAGGCAGAGCTCAAGGCCAGAAAAGCTGCTGCTGCCTGTGCCTGTTGGCTGCTGCCATGCACGTGAGCACGTGTGCGGGTGTTTCTGCATGCGTGTGGGGATAAAGCCACTCTCCAGGCAGTTCTTTTAACAACCAAATGACAGCTTGTTTGCTGCTAGGATTGCAGGCCTGCCTGGCAGAGGCTCCACACTAGAACTTTGGAAGCTGCTGCCAGTGAATAGCCAAACATATTTGTACGGGATCAGTCGACAGCGTGTTCCAGCCTACAGCTCTGGCGGGGGGGATAAAATCATCTCCCTGATATATGTGTTTCAGCACCAATTATTCAAGCCTCATTTGCTCTAGACTCACAAGACCATGTCCCATGACATCTATTAATTGCATTAAAGATCTCTCATTATCCTAAATCTCCAGGAGGCCGAGTTGGAGTGGCTCAGGCCCAGGTTTGCAGGAGGGCACACACGTGTGAGCAGGCGGGATGGAGGGTGCACCTCATTCAAGGCAGGCAGAGCAGGCACAGCCACCGCAGGCAGCAGTGGCATGTTCCTCCTGAGCGCCTGTCCCCGCTTATTCACAGCTGGGTTGTGGCTGATCCCCGGGGCTGCATGTGACACTTGGCTCGGAGCAGCCTGGCAGAGCCTTTCCTGTGGTCCCTGAGGTGTCGCTTTCTTGAGGGAGAGATGCTGCCAGCACTCTGCACCACATGCCACCGAGCACGAGCCCACTGTCCCTTCTTTGCCAAATACTTATTGTTCCTGCTTTGAACTTCTGCAGAGCGAGGTTTGCCAAGGCTCCAACATGAATCATTAATTAATTCCTGGAGGGCTTTTTTTTTAATGTTTGTTTGTTTTGTGTATTTTTGGTTTTGTTTTTTTTTGGTGTGTGTTGTTTTGCTGTCATAATTGACAAGAGGGAGAGGAAGGCATTGTAGGTGCAGGATAGCAGAGGTGCAGTCAGAATCCTTTCACCATCCATAGTCAGGAGGGTGCCATGGGTGCCCTGCTTGCCCTTGCTCCTTGGGCTGAGCTGTAGTTGCTGCTGGGTCTATGGGCATCCAGATTCCTGCCCCTCAGCCTTGGCTCTCATCCTGCCTGCCAGGCTCTGGGTAAGCAAACATACCCTTCTCTGGCTGTGAGCATCCCTCTCCCCTTGTCCCCCTACTCCTTCATCCCGTGTCACGGTTGGGTCTCCTCTGGTATTCATAGTTCTGGGGGTGCCCTTTGCCAAGAGCCTTGTTGGTTGCAGGGACCCTGAGGTTCGGTATGGAATTGCATTGCTTCCTTTGGAAACATCATTCCTTGATGAGGCCCCTGGAGGGGCTGGTGGAGCCAGAAAGCTCAGCAGGGCACCAAAGAAAGGCTTGTAAAGGAAAAGGCAAAAGTGAAAAGGACAGAAAGGTCTCATTAAAAGAGAAAAATACATTTTTATTTACTGGCCTCAGGATTGCGGAGAGCAGAGGAGGGCAGTAAGGTCTGCTTGGAGGCTGACAACCCAACTTCTTGTACACTGTGTGCTCCAGTCCCCGACCATCCCAGTTTATTCCAGTGCCGTCTTGGACTGGGGAGCACCAGCTGGGTTGGTCTCATGGTGCTGAAGGGAGGGACGGGCCTGATCCCAGAGCTCAAGGAACACAGCAGGAATGGGCAGCATTTGCAGTAATGCCCAGGCCCTCGAGCCTGCATGAGTTCTTGCAATTTCCACCCTCTTTCTGGTGTAATAACTTGTTCCTTATTGACATTTTTATTCCGAACACAGGGAAAATGCCAGAACGGTAATTGCTGTACATGTAAAGCAAGGCACCGTGCCATATCCTTCAGATCATTTCCTTCCCCCTTCCCCCAGCTTGTAAGGCCTAGGTGGAAGTGAGCAGTGGCTTGGCTGGAGGGTGGGATACAGGGACCCACATGTGCCATGAAGCTGCCACCAGGTGGGTGGGGACGAAGGCACTGTCCCCTCCTCCGCAGTGACTCACAGGGCAGCGGCAGGGCTCGGAATAACACCAGGTCTAATTGCTCTGCTAACAGCTAGACCTGCTGCCTCCAGGAACACTTACATCTGCAGGTATCTTGTGGTTTCTAATACCCTCAGAAATCCCTCTTGCTCTCATGTTTACCAGCATGCAATTGCAACCCCTTGATGTCTGCATAACAGCTTTCCATCTCCCAGTTCCTCACAAACAGTGACAGAGCTATGACAATCAGGAGGAAGGCAAACAAGAAGCAAAAACCCACTGGGATCCAGGGAAAATGCTGTGTCCTGCAAGAAGTTAATCGAAAATAGAAATGCTCTTCCCTCCCTCCACCCCAAAAGCATTTGATAAAAAGATAACGTAGAAAATGTAGAATTTTGCAAAGCCATGGTAGCTATGTTTTTTCATGCAATAAGCCAGAAAATGTTTACTGCATGAGCAGAGCAGAAGCTGTAATGTTGTAAAATGATAGTGCTGGGGAGCTGTCTGCTTATTGCCTGAAGTCTGGAGCACGGCCTTTCTGCTACTGTGTTTTGCAGAGCTGGGTGTGCACACATGTGCCAGGGATGCACAATGGATGTGTGCTGCCAATGTGATTCCTTATGCCCAGGGGCTGGTTCATGCTTGGAGAGACCTTGGGGTGTTGTTGGGTTACACCAGGGTGGGTGCTGGCTGGAGATGGCAGGCTCTGGGATGCAGCAGGAGGATCTGGTTCTCAAAGCAGGTAGAAAAGCAAACCTGGGGCAAACAAGCAGCCCCATGAGCTCAGGGGCTCTCAGGATGGCTTTGGAGGGGGATTTCACAGCCATAGCACCGATAAGGGGCACATCAGAGGGCTCAGGACAGCCCTCCCATGGATCTGCATCTGATGAGAGCCAGGTGCATCCCAGGCTTCTCCTGCCAAGGCCTCTGAGCCACACCAGCATGTGGTCGCCTGTAGTTAAATGGGGGATTATGCACGTCTGAACAGTTGGCACTGAACTCCTAAACTCTGGAAATCAAATTGTGCCCCGCAGAACGGCCGCCCTGCTGCTGCCGAGGTCAGGGGGATTTGTGGCTGCCTGTAAGAGAGCCAAATCTGTCTTTTCTTCCCCTGATGAAGGTCATGCCACAATGCCCTCAGCATCTGGCTAATCCAGCTGGTGCCCTTCACCCACATGCACACCTGCCCATCTCCAGTGCCCGCTGAGGCCACGCTGACTCCACCCCGGTACCCCAGCTCACACAGGGGAGCAGCAGGGACCCCAGACACCTGTAAGTGGGACAGCCTGGCTGGGAGAACCAGTCTGCAAGTCTCCAATGCTGTGAATTTGGTCTGTAGCATTGTTTAGATGACAGGAGTGGTGAAATAACACCCAGGGGACAGAATGGATACCAAAATTATGATATTGCCCTTTTGAATTATTTCACGGTCAATGTAGCTTTCCTGTCCTCATGGTCATATTTTACCCAGCCATTGCTCAGAGGATCCCTGTCTTATATTAATCCATTTCTGTTGATGCAGGGAATGAAATGCTATATTCCCCCCAGCCCTCCTGCTGTCCGTTTTGTTTCCAAGCAGCAGCTCGGGCAGCGGTGCTTGCCCGCTGCTGGGAATTCTGATCGGCTGTGGCAGAGCAGGGCTGGGGTACGGATTCATTCATCCGCCTGCTCTCTCTCTCTCACAAGCTGCTTGTGTATTATTGATAACCCAGGGCTGAGGGATTATTACATATATAAATTTATTTTAATTTCTTATGATTGCTGCTGTGATTAAAGGATGTGCCAGGTTGTACGTAGCCTGGTAGTGATTAGGCACTACAAGCCATGGCAGAGATAATGTGTAGGGCCTGGCTCAGTGAGGCTGACAGATGAGACAGGACTGGTTTTCCCACGCAGGGCCTTTTCCCACACCTGCAGACGGATTTCAGTGCCTACAGTTCCTCGGTTTCAGTTCTGGTGTGTCTGAGTGCTGGTGTTGAGCTCAATGCCAGGATGTCCCCCTACCCTGGGATTGTCTGCTCCAAGCCAGGCAGGAGCAAGTGGCTTTTCCTGGGCATCCAGAAACAAAACCAAACTTTACTGTCACTTATTTTTTTCCAACCTCTCCCATTTTTCATAGAATGATGAACTTTGGGCTGGAATTATAAAGGTATCATACAACATCTCAGAGTATCTTGAGTTGGAACGGACCTCCAGGTATTGAGTTCAGTAATCTTAGGTACTTTGGCAGTTAAAGATGGAGAGAAAAGCTGAGGAAGACAAGGTGGCTATACCCTCTTCACTTGCCCCATAGACACTGACCTGCATTTTAAATGTCTCAATATCTGGCCATTAGGGCCAAGTAAAGCTAATTGTGTGAGTAATTCTGTTGACTTAGTTATTCTTGTAAACATTGACAGAATCAGCTCTCCTATTCCTCAACAGAAAATACTTCCCAGCAGAAAATACAAACAAGTTGCTCTTCATATCAGAGCATTTTAAAATAAAAATATCAATAAGGAGATAATTCAAAACTGCATTTTAGATTCAACAGATTATTCAGCAGAAAACACGAAAACAATGAAGCTCCTCTGAGGATGGTAATCAGCACACGCAGACATATTGCTTTTTCAGATCACAAAATCTCAATACCCAAGATCAGTAGAAAACTAAGCAGAAAATGCTTTTTATAGGATTCAAATTCCAATTAAATTAGAGCAGATTATTCAACAAGAAAGCCTACAAAATGAAGTCTCAGCTTATGTATTGGAAAGCAAAATGCAAATATGTTGCTTTCCGGCTCGCAGGGTTTCAAACCAAAAGACAAACTTATTTTAAGAAAAAAATTTCATTCAAATTCTGGGGGAATCGACTCAAGTAACTGATCCTCAACTGAATTATTCAGCTTTTTATCAACAGACTTACTTCTTTCCTCTTTATTCTTAATTTGCCTATTCATAAATCCCACTGCTTTGTCAGTCATAAGAAATACTTTCCAGTGGCTTTGACAAAGCAAAAATTAGCAGGGAAGAGAACTGGCACATAACCGCCTCACTGCAGAATGCTTCCTTGCAGCGTAAGGTATTTTTCTCTTCCTGGAGCTTTAATGCCAGCAGAAATCAATGCAAGATCTCAGCTCACCCTCCTGCCTGATGCTCACTGCAGGGCTCCAGCCAGGCTTTGGGCCTCCCGTGGTGGCTGTGTTGGACCTGTGGTCCCCAGAACATGTGTTGGAGGGTCCTGGTGCTGCTGCCCTCCCGAGGGTCCCTGTGGCATCCTCAGGGGAAGAGCTTTGCTTTTAGCAATGCTGTGGTGGGCCCAGAGGTCCTGCAGGGCAGAAGATCCTGCTCTTCAGTCAAGCTCTGGTACTCCATTGTCTTTGCTCTTAACCACTGGTATCTTCTTCCCACCTGGAATTGCCTGGCTTTGACTTGGAGTCATTGGATCTCATTCCATGAGCTTGTGAGGGTTGTGGGTGTTTCTAGAGGAAACACCAGTGATCATAAAGATTTCTTTTTGATCTGCAGGCATCAACCTCTGGTGATCTGAAGAAGATTACAGCAAGAGTTTGAGTCAGAGCGGTAGAGCTAGATGAAAATCTCAGTTCTGTTATTTTGCTAGGAAATGGGAAATATTTTAACAGGAAGATTAAATGTATCTTTAAATACGGAACTTAAAAAGAAGAAAGGGATTTGTTCAATTGACACATCGGAGTTGTAGGAAGCTTAGAAACAATTTGTAAAACCTCATTAAATAGGAGAATGTTCTGCAAATTCATCCAGTTTTCCTGAAGAACTTTGAACTTTCCTTCTCCCTCTGGTCTGCAGCGATGTACTGCTGTGTCCATAGAGCCTGCAGGCCCCACAAGCTGCATCCTGGCACCCTGGGGATGTGATGTGAGGTATAAAAGCAGTCAGGGTCCCTCCTCATAACCAATTCTGATTCTCCCAGTGTCCCCAGTTTCACCATGAGGCTCATGTTAGTGGAGGGAATGGAAAGAGCAGTGGATGCCTTAGGTCAGAGGTGTGACTTCAAGGGTGATCTTCCTTCTGCTCTGGAAACATCACCTTGTGTCTCTGCTGCAAAGTGGCTTCTTTTCCTCACCTCCTTGTTTTGGGGTGCTGCAGAAGAGCCATTGGGGTGGTTTTGCCATTCTCCCCTCTCTCAAGAGCAGGGAGAGGACAGTGAGGAGCTGCAGGGGTTGGGGGTAGTTGCCAGAGAAGCACTGACAGGGGGTGACAGCTTGGACGTGGCACCCTGCAAATGGGAATGTGCTCCACCCTGCCCAGCCCTGCTGCAAGTGCTGCAGCCTTGTGCCTCCTGGGATGGGAGAGGAACACTGAAGGTTTTGGAAGCAGCCCAGAGAGCAGCTGGGGTTTCTGGCACCTGGGAAGCTCTTGAAGATGGTTTACATGCTTGACAGGCACTTGGATGTGCTGCTGCTGGAACAGGGATGTCCCTCCACCTTTCCTCTCCCTTATTTCTTGCATGGGGGTGAGGGTTCCCCACTCTTTAGTGCTCCAGCTGTGAGGGAGACTCCCTGCACAAGGAGTCTGGGGAATGGCACAGCTCCAGGGTTTTCCTGGCAGTTTCCCAGCCTTCCCCAGCGGGCTGACAAGGCGACCTTGACTCGTCTCATGGAGCAATCACACCCTGTAGCTGCTGCTGCTGCTTAACACTGACTTAACACTGCTTCTCAAGCCTCCTTCTCTCTGGTGGCAGAGGATATAGATTTGGGGGAGAAGGTTTCTTATCAACTTCCTTAAGAGATTGCAATGTCCACCTGACATGTAGAGGGTGGCAGCAGAATGGAACCCCAGCCCATATCCCCTTCCTCATGTGACCTCTGCCCTGTGCCCACAAGGGAAGGGCTGTTATAGGTACCACACAGCAAAGGAGCTGGGATTCTCTCAGGATGGAGCTTTAACAAACCCTCAGCACTGCTGAACTGGTGGCTTTTAGGTCCTGTTTTGGGCGCAGCTAGGAGACAGCTCAATTTCTGCTGAAAGGATGGGTCAAAGCAGAGGACAGGAGCTGCTCATGGTCTGGGGGAGCTGGGGAGGGAGAGGGAGAGAGAAGGAAAGGGAGGGGAGATAAAAGGGCTGCTTCCTCCATCTCATTCCCCATGAGGGTGGCTGCAACAGCCCACAGTGTCCCCTCCCTGCAGAGGGTTTTCTGCAGAGCTTTCTGCTCCACCAGGAGGGAGTGAGAAAGCAATGTCAAATATATGTTTGAAATGTCAACAGAAGGGCCTTGGAAGATTGACTGCAGTCTCGTGAAATATTTCATACTTTCTCTCCTTATGAAGAGAAACGTTATTCTGCATGACAGATAAATTCAGGGGGAACAGGGCAAGGGAGGAGGGGGGCAGAAGGGGAGGAAGTGTGCAGGGAGAGGGAGGGACCGGCTGTCTCCCTCTCTCACTGTACCCCTAACAGGGTGCCTCTTACTCATCACGGGAAATATGGGCTGTTGCTTCATTATCTTGGCCTCCTTTATTTCTATCAGCTTATTTTCCCTTTCTGCTGCCTTTATCTCTGCATAGATGCCTATTGCAAAGCCCACCTGCACTCCGCCCCCCAGCCCCAAACAGCTCTGACACAGCCCACCCCAAGGCATGGGGACACCAGTGGTGGTACAGGGCCCTCGGTGGGACAGCCACGAAGAAGCCAAATGTGACAGAGGGGTGGTGACCAGGATACTCTTTTTTCTAGGCCTGCAGGTTTTATGCTGCCTAGGAGTTTGGTCATGCTTTCTGATGTGGGGTCTGATGCTGCAGATCCAAGGAGAAAACCAGGTTGAGGGGGACAGGGAGGGCAAGGAAAGCATTCCCCTTATCTGCTCCCTACTCAGCACCATCATCTGCTCTGCTTCCAGAGGCTCTCTGCCTGTCCCTCTGCCTGCTGAGGGGAGCACGGGGACAGCCAGGGCTCTGTGGGACCTGTACCCAGCACCCTGCCCTGCCATCAGCACACTGTGACAGTGACAGCTGCCCCACTCCCCCGCTGTGCCAGGGCCAGCACTCCGAGTGGGAAAGGGCTGGATGTCTGCAGAGAGCTCACCCGGAGCCTCTGGCATCTGGTAAAGGCACTAACAGCCAAAATCCAGCTGAGGCCATGTGAGAGGGGCCAGAACTGGCTCAGGAAGCATCTCCCCACCCCTGCAATTCCTGAGATAGAAAAGAAGTGAGTTCCCACCAGCAGCAGAGATGAAAAATTCCAATAGCAGTAAAAGAAAAAAATACTGAAAACCCTCCTTTTGATTCCACTGAATAAGGTTTTTTTATATGCTTTCAAAACATTTTGATAGTTGCTTTTCGTTTCTAGTTCTTTTTTGCAAACTATAAATTACCTTAGATTTATTAACCTAAAATTTGATTCTTTCTTATTTCAAATGTGTCAAAAATGGGACATTTTGACTTTTTGAGCCTTTTTCCAGGATTTTTATGAAGTGGGTAATTTGTCACAATTGATCCTTTTTTGAGAGGCTTTGAATTTCAACAAACTGGTATTTACTGCTGAAAACACAGTGAGTTGACAAATTCCCAAACCAGCTACTGTGATTTCAGGTTTCCAGAGCAGAGTGGAGGAAGGTTTAAGTACATGACAAGGAGCTTTAGACCCTGGGTGGGGATGCATTCTGAGAATGGGTGCATCTTGGACTTTTCCAGCTCTCTGTGCAGAGACCTGGAGCTGAGAAAGGTGCCAGTGTCCCCTCCTGAGTCCTCCTGGGCCATCTGTGTCCCTGCCATGGAGCAGAACAGCTCCATGATTCTGCTTGCATCTCCCCACAGAAACCACAAGCACTGGCATCACTGGCATCTGTGCTGCTGGACTCACTGCAGCATTAAACCTTGATAAATGCCTTTAATATTTAATTGGTCTTTAAAAAACATAAATAGGCAAGATATTAAATGCAACTCCTCAGGCAGAGTAAGGCAAGTAATAAATGTTACCCACGACTGGTGGCATCTGCAAAATGCACTTTTAGTGTGGTTTGAAACCAAGGGCTTGGGAGATGTTTCCTGCTGTTGTTTCCCAAATGGGGTTTGTAGGTGCTCAAACATGGGACTTTCACTGTGGAAATGGGATGGTGGGATTTCTTACACACCTTCCACCATGTCTGCTGACGAGGTCAGCAGAGGTTCTCCTGCTCCAACCTCTGTTGGTAGCCTCAGCCAAGCAGCATGGGGGAGTTCCAGCCATTAAAAACTGTTTCCTAAGGGTCCAGCAGTTTTTGTGCCATTTACAGTAGTAGACAGGGGCAAAAAGTATTGGGAAGTTCAGACTGCAATAAGGCCACAGAGCCAAATTAGGGTCCCTGGGCACAGTGCAGCACTGCGAAGTTGCATCTGCTCAGAATGTTGCAGGATTTGCCTGCAAATTCCCATCTCCAGCCATGACAGGTTTTCAAAGGACTTCAGTTACAGCACCACATATCCTGGCATCTGTCCATGCCTTGGGAAGTCAATTCCACTGCCCCCCTATGACATGAGATCAGAGTCAAGAGCTTCAGCCTGCCTATGGTCACGTTGTGGACGCTGCAGTGGGTGTACGGGCAGGCAACCCTTGGGAAAATGAAAACAAACAAAGCCCTACTCAAATACCTTTTGAGGTTCACTGGATGTTCAGCTATGCAGGAACAGCACATTTAGGTTTTAGGGGAAGCTGGGTTCAGTCATGATCCCCTAACCAGCAGTCCTCCCAGGAAAGGTGGCAATGATGCAAAGAGCATCCTGCCCTGCCATCTCCAGCTCACATGTAGGACCACTCCAGTGTCACCAGCACAAGTGGTGGGTGAACCTCTGCACATTTACAGGCTGATTTTTCAATCAGAAGAGCACTCAAGCTGCCCAGAGTTCAGGTACTTGTCTTGATGCCACTCCAGTGAGATCAAGTGGCCTGAAGATCCCAAGGGAAGAAGCTTTGCTATGGAGTTGCTATTGCCTGGGGCTCTTGGGCTGGGGGTGGCACCAAAATAGCCACTCTTCCAGCTCAGCTCCCTGTTATTCACCCACAGTGGTGTCTGAGCCACCATCAGCTGCTTCTAAATATGGAGAAATGCTGCAGGCCTTCAGCAGCTACGCTGGGGAGCTGCTGCTAAACGCCCTGGAATAATGATCCTGCTGCTGGGAGGCCCTGGAAGAACACAGGAGACAGGAGGGAGCGGAAGCAGTAGCAAGAGCAATTATAACCGAGGAGCAATCCAGCAGGGAAAGGCTTTGATCTGAGGGCTGGGAGACAGGTCTGCTGTCTGCAGGGGATTTTTCCTGCACAGGTTGGGGGAGGGACCAGGAGTTTGTTGGGGGCAAGTAAGAGTAAGGAGCTACACCCCACCCACATGGTATTGTGCCCACCTCAGCCATGTTCTGTGTGCAGCAGGGACATCCCTGCATGGTCACAGCCTTCTGTTCTCCCTCCCTCCAGATGGAGTGGGTGGGGGTGGCTGCAAGTCTGCATCAGCCAGATCCCACAGCTCTGCCCTGTGGTGCAGGCAGGCCCTGCCTGCCCAGGACTGAGCCGGCTGCCACCCTGTGCCAACCAGCAGAGTGGCACTTCCCAGCCAGGAAACACACACACTGCACCTTCTTCACTCATGGACCTCCTCAAAACCCACCCAGAGCAAGATGGAAGAACCCCCTAAAGTCCTGCAGGAGCCAGAAGCATCCAAGTCTCTGCCTTTTCCTTTCTCTCTTTTCTTTCCTCCTTCTTTCATTTCTGTTCTCCTCCCTCTGCAGAACCAAAACATTTTGGAGACTCTGCACTCCGTGCTAGCCTATTATTCACAGAACCTCCTATCTCCCTGCTTCAGGATGCTGCCTGGATCCGACCAATTACCAGCTCCCTTGATGTATAACACCATAAAACCCTTAACCTCATTATAGAAAATTTCTTTTGAATGGCCTTTAAAAACCATCTCATTACACAGGAAGAACTGTAATTACCTTTAACGAGACTGAGATATTGTGCGAGCAAGTGCGTTTGGGCTGTCAAAACAGGAGCAGTGGGAGATCATCTCCAGCCGCTTTCGCCACAAGGGCAAATACTTTCTAATTCCCTCCCCTGCGCTGCTCCTTATCCAGGCCCTCCCTCTGCCCCTCACTCCTCCTTTCTCCACTCCTTCCCTGGGCAAACACAGCCGCTCATGTTGCTCTGCTTCTCAAGGTAAAGCCCATCTTCCCCAGGACGTATCTCTGAAGCTCCTGGTGTGTGCAGCGTCAGCAAAGCTCTCGCCGACAACTTGCCATGGGTGCTCTCAGAGGGACACTGTGGTCCCTGCACTGAGGCTGGGCTTGGCCAAGTGGAGCCAAGAAAGTGATGATGTGGCTCCTGGGACATGCCACTGTCACAGCTGAGGGATGACAACTTTGCCAAGCAAAGCCATCTGGTGTGACAGGGAGGGCTGAATGCCTGTTTGCCTTCAGCATCTTCCAGTAAGGAAGAAAACCATGTTTTTTGTAGGGTAGACCCATCTCTGCTCCTTCCAGTGGTCTCTAGTGATGTGAAGGGCAGGGGTGTGTCCCTGAAGTCTGTCAGGATTTGGCTTTTTGCTGACATGATACAGCTCATCCCTGGAGGGGGCCTGGAGGGGTTAATTTTTTTTCCTTTCTGCATATGTGTGACTCAAATGAAGATTTTTTTTTTCCAAACAAAAATTTTTCCATCCCATCTCTCACTCAAGGCACTCCTTTGCCCAGATCCATTTTTTATAAAGAAAAAATAAAAAATTAACATTATTTTAGAAAAACCTCAGTACGTGTTTCCAGAGCAGTGATGTGTTCCCTTTCTCGAGAAAGCTGCTGCAGTGTTAACTCCTGGTGTCATCCCTAGGGCTTCCCCCACCTTTTCCCCTACTGGGCAGCTCTGCCTCCTTCTCCTGTTCTCTCCTGGGGTGTTTCTTGCTTTGCCTATTTATTTCTGTCTTTTTCTATTTCTACCTCTGGATCGGGGTCTTTTTTGGGTGTGTTTTACTATTGACAAAGAAACTCAGGACACTGAGAGCTCAGCTGGCACCAATCAAGGAATCAAGCTAATTGTTCACAGCCGTTGTTGCCCTAATTGCCCCAATCACCCACACCTGGAGCTGCCCGCCCCCCAGCCAGCCCTATTTCACCTCAGGACTGGCCCTTTTCATCCTTTTCCAGAATTTCATCGTGCATGGATGGGTGTTCTTGGGCTCCAGCCTGTGGATTTTGGGGCCTTGTTTGCTGTTATTGAGGAACTTGGCTGCAGCTCCCACCTCCTCCTGTTGTTTCTGGAACCATGGGCATGTGTCCCATCACGGAGGTGCTCTGCTCCTGGGCTGCCTTCCCTGAAAGGACAGCCAGCCAGTGCTGTGCCCTTGTGCTCCAGGGACACATTTCTGAAGCCAGCTGGTGAGTTTTGACCCCACAGCGGGGGAGCTCCTGCTGTTGAAACCCCTGTCTGTGAGAAAGGTTAACTCCTGGGGCTCCCCATTGCCTCGGGAACAGGCAAATGGAGTGCCAGTATTATACAAGAGGCAAATAATGCTTTATTTCCTGTGAGATGGCTTTGCTGGACAGGAGTTGAAGAAAAGTCTGTGAGGGAAGCAGGTGTGCTGTCCCTGGTGCTGCACGCTGTGCTTGCCCTGCTGCCTGCTGGCAGGGCTGGTTTTTCCTTTCATTCCCCTGAATGCCTTGAGCGAGGCCTGGACTCACAGTCTCCTCTTACATCTGCTAAAGATGGCTAATAATCACCTTGGGTAGCTGCCTTCTCTATCCCGTGTGTGTGCCAGAGGCTCTGGGAAATTATTTCGGTGCTTCTCCCTACCTAAGCAGCGGCCTCAGGGCTTTCTGTGGCAGCAGCCAGGGCCATTTCTGCAGCCTTCCTGCTGCTGTGGCCTCTGTGATGTAGGAGCACAGCCCTGACTTGTGCTGTGTCGTGATACGAGGTTTTATTGGTGGATCTGTACCAGGGTGGCCAGGTCCAGCAGCTGGTGTGTTTGGGAGCAAGGATGGGGTGTGATGCAGGACCCTGCTGCTCCAGGGACCCTGCTGCAGGAGCTCTGCCTCCAGAGGGTCTCTGGGCAGCAGGTCCTGGTCTGCAGCTTGTGTTGGCTGAGGAGTGTTCCTGTCCTGCTCTAACCACCCTCTGGAGAGGGCTCTGCTCAGCCTCCATGTCTCTGACCTTTTCAGTGTCATGCAATAGCATTGGCTGTGGAGCTGCTCGCTCTCTAATGAGCCTGTAGGGACTGGGGGGAAATGGGCAGCCAATAAAAATATCGAATATTGAAAAGGTCAGAGCTATTTGGTGGGGACACAATAACTCACAGAACTTCTCGGGCGTTGCATGTCTGCCTGCCAGCCCTCGAGTGTGTGCCTCAGTGCAGGGGCTGTGGGCTTGCAGCTGGGTGGTGGCTGCATTATGTGCTCTTGGGACAGGGCTCAGCTTTCCAGGTGTGCCAGGACCTCTGCAGGTTGGCACATTGGCTGCACCTCTGCAAGAAGGGTTGGAGAAACCCTTGTCCAGAAGGAGCCTTCAGAACTTGGACTTGGCTTGCATCTCCATGGAGGGAGAGGCGAGCCTGTGGTCAGGGTTCCCTGGCATTGGTGGCAGGTTCCTGCCATGATTCCAGCAGCAGTGAGCTGCGTGGACAGGGACCTGTTTGGGGTTGTTCCAGTGTTGTGCTCTGGATCTGTGTCGCAGATGTCACAGGCAGGGACCACAGACCTTCTGGAGAGTACTTACTCAGGCTGAGGGTGCATCCCTAATTGCCAGCAGCTGAGTGCATTCTGAGTCAGCTGTGGCTTTCCTGTGCCACTCCTACTTGCTAACAAGGGCAAAGCTCTCATGCAAAGCTGTGCTGATTTAGCAAGCCTGTGCCTTACAGGGGGTGGGGAACACGCATCCAAAAGTTCCCAAATTGACTCCATTTCTTGAGTGTTAGCACCAAGGGGAGTCTCCCCTCTCTGTCTCTGACCCCTTTTAGTCCCCAGCTCTGTCCCAGCACATCTGTCAGCTTGTCCGCTGCCACGGGCTGCTGGCTGGTGGAGACCTCACCTCTACAGCCAAGGTGCATCTGGTGGCAGAGCAGGGCCAGTGATCTTGCCATATGCCAGGTGCCGGGAGCAGAGGGAGAAAAAGGTCTTTTAAAACCCATCACACCATTTCACCTTACCAAAATTATCATGACAATGCAACAATGAAGGCTTTGTGACAGCCTTGTGCCCCAGTGTTGGCCACTGGGAAATACCGAACAGCACTTTGTGCAGCCCCCTTTCCTGTAGGCAGGAGACATTTGGAAATGACAATCCATTGAGCTTAACAGTAAAAATTTAAGTTCTGGGAGTGAAACCAGAGCAGCAGAGGGAAAATGCACGTTGGCGCCAGGCAGGCAGTAGCCAGGACTGTGCACTGGCACAGCAGCAGGTCTCACCCTTCATGGTGATTCTTCTGCAGAGTCTATGCTCAGCAGTTGTGACTTGGACAAGTTTCTGGCAGAGGAGACAGTGCTTTATGCTGCTTCCTTTGGTTAGATGTGATGATTGGATTATTCTGTGAGCTTCTCACAGCTGTTGCTGTGTGCCCAGCTCCTGTATGTGGGCACTGTGGATATCTGCCCAGCCTGGCACTTTTTACAGCCCTTGGCTTTGTTCCTCCAAGTGTTCCTGTGGTGTCCTGGGGACAGTCTGTGTGATGTGTAGTTCAGTAAATATGTAATGGGGTGTTTTAGGGCTTTATTGCTTTTAGGCAGCACTAATGTAATGCTATTTAGAGAGTTCTAGCACACCCATCAGCAGCTCAAGTGGAGCAAAGGAAGGATGTTCTTCCTCTCCAAGTCCATCATCTTCCCCACTTGATGCTCTCAGCCATGATATAGTGGTCTAAAGGTGACAACTTGTCTCTGTGAGCACTCTGAAAAGCAGGCAGTAGGCTCATTAGAAATTACTGTGGATTGGCCCTGTTTTAAAAGGGAGCAAAATATTTGGCCGAAGCCCCATTGGAGCATTTTCAGCTTTTGTGAAAACCTTCTGCTAGACAACTTATTTCTAGAGTTCCTATCAGAATTGAGCTCTTGGGTTTCAGATCACCTCTGTGAGGAGCTGTCAGTGCTCTATAGGGCTTTAGCCAGCCTAGGAGGTGTCATCAGGCCTTAGCTGTGTGTTGGGTGGGGTTGGAAACACTCCCTTGCCTGGCATTGCCCTGCTTCAGGACAGGGCTTGGCTCTTGTTTCTACCTGTGCCCATTTTGTAGGCTGTTCCTGGGCAGGGCTGCTACCCAAGAGCGAAGCCTCTTCTGTGGTGAGCCCTGTGCCCCTGCCCCACACCACAGCACTGGGAGCGGAGACTCCCATGTGGATTGGTGCTCCCTGTGGGTTGTAGAGGTGCTGTTATTCTGGGTTGGCACCTCAACAATTTGGGCCCTTGGCACTTAATAACAGCAATACCTAATTTTAGTGTAATGGTGCTCGTTCAATCTGCTGTTCCCAGAATGTACAAGTGACATAAATTAATGTTACACAGAAAAAGTCAAGTTTCTAGTGTGAGATCAATAGATCATAATGTGATATTTGAAAATACATCTTCTTAGCAGTTCATATTTTGGCACTTTCCATGGATTCCCACGAGCTTCCTTCCTGCTGCCCCAGGGAGCTGCTGTGCATGTGGTTGCTCACAGCATCAGTAGTCCTGTGAGATAATATTGCCTGTGCTGGATGTCACTTTGTGGCTTTTATCCCATGGGAAATGAATGAAAAGAGGTTGGAGTGCTGTTGGTCACTGCAGGACAGAAACAGGAGCCTTTGGCATCTTGCAGCAGTAATGAGAAGGGCTTGTTTCTGAGCTGGCTCTGGGTGTCCAAGCACGCAGACACCACAGAGCTGTGTGCTGCTGTTGTGAACAGTCTGAAAAGAAAAGTGAGGTAGGGAGGGAGCCCGTGGCTGCTCTCCTGTCCTTGGTAGAGGTTTGTGGAAGGATGCTGAGCACACCTATGTGAGCTGGGCTGTGCCTCTGGGTAGATGAGCAGAGGCTTTGAGCGTTCAGGGCCCGAACAGCACTATTTACCTGCACTGATGAGGAAGAGTAACGTGAGGGGGCCCCCCGTGGCAGGGCATGGCTTTGCTTCAGCACAGTCCTCAGCTTCAGCTTATATGGCCTCTGCAGAGGCCCTTGTTTAACAGCTTAAAGTGACTTCCTTGAGGCCAGGACTCAAGGTAAAGGCTGGGTGTGTTTTGTCTGTGGACTGGGATCTCCAGTTACTCCTGTGCTTATCTCCTTCTCCCCATGTGCAGTAGATGGTGCCGGGTTGATTTGTTTGCATGAGTCAGGCTCTTTGGCAAGGGGTTCAGAGCTGAGTTGTAAAAATATCCCTGCAGGGCATGTGCACTGCACCCCTCCTCTCACGTGCCTTGTGCTGCTTCCTCCTCCTGAGGAGGAAGCTGATCTCCTCTGCAGACCTCACTATCGGAGCAGATTAGAGCAGCTCCTGGCTCCTCCAGAGCTGCAGAGGAATTGCCAGATCAGAGGTTTGGACTGTAGCTGTGGGGGATGATCCCTCTTTCTGTAAGCCTGGATGAGGAAGGTGGTGTGCAGTCATTCTGCATCGGTGGAGTGTGCTGGAGAAGATGCACTTCCCTCTGATCCCCAGAGCCACGGAGCTGTGCTGGGCTTTGCTCAAATGGAAGATGCTTGTGTACACTTCTGTAAGCAATGAAGTGACTCAGGTTGCCCACTCAGTCCTCTTTCCACAGACTGTTCCCAGAGTCCCTCCGGATGTGTCTGAAGCAGCCTAAATAAGACCTGTGCGCACTGTGCTCCGAGGTGGAGGCTGCGCTGAGTGGCTCCGAAGAAAATAGGCCATTGCTTTTCTCACGCAGGCAGGCATTTAAAGAGCCTGTGAGGGAGGAGTGTGGGCATGCGGCTAAATCAGAAATGAGGAGCTGTCCCCTCCTTTGGCACCTCACCTGCCTTCCACGAAGGGCCACTGGGAAGCCAGGCTGCAGGCTGGCTGGCTTTTTTTGGTAGCTTGCTTGGTGGCATTGGCTTTGTGCGTTGCTCCCAGCACCCAGCAAAAATCATTAGAGAGAAGCAGCTCACTTTTTGCCTTGCCTTTCTGACCAGAGTTTCCAAAATGGCTCCGATTTTTTACCTTTTCTCCCAGAAAAGTCAACTGCAAAACCTGCTTGCCTGAAGTGGGATTAGGTAATTACCCTTGCAGGAACCCCAGCCTTGCTCTCCTGATCCTTTCTATAGCCAGTTGCCCAGGCAAAGCATCTATCTCTGTCTTCCAACCTGAGATGCTGTCTCTTCACTAATTACATGAGGAATATCACCTCTTTATAATTGTCAGTTGATTTCAAATTAAAAAGGGACTTGTTGGACCAAGAAGAACCTTATCCTCCCTCTGGGGACTGCCTTCCTTTTTATTTAAGGTTTTTTTTCAGGCTGATAATTCCATCTGAAAGTCTCCTGTGATACTGTGGTAACCCTTGGATGCTATTCAAGTGCATCCTGGCCCCTGGCATGTGCTCATTGCCTCCTAATTGTTCTAAATAAGTTGGGAATGATGAAATTAAAGTGCCATTGATACAAGGCAGCCCTGGCACGCTGCAGTTACGGGCATGTCAGGGATGTGGACAGATGGGGAGATGTTAGGATAATAGGTTTTAAACACAGATTTTACCCTGTTTGGGATCGCCATCTAAGCACAGTTCAACTTCTTGTTGCAGCAAGTTTGGCAGCTCCTGTGCTGGTGCCCCAGCTGAGCATTTGGCATGGGTTGGAGATGTGCAGGACATAAACCTGTATGACTTCCTTTAGTTTCTGAAGGGTTCCTGGGTAATGGACTCTCCAGGGACAAGGACATGCAAAATAATCCTGAGTCCACACAATGTCCTCAGTCTGTAAATCCTGGGCTGCTCATCCTATAGGCAATGTGGTTCAAACTGAAACAAATATATGTAGGGTGCTGGATCTGTTATGATTCATTTAATATGGCTTGTTGTTCTCTTAATCTGTAATTTTAGATTGGGTTCAGGTTTCAAACCTGAAACAGCTGAGTTTGGGGTTCTGGTGTTGAACCAGAAGTGAGTGGGTGGTCCCCCTGCCCTGGCATGCAGGAAAGCTTGGCTGAGATCCCAGTGTGCCTGGGATCAGCATTCCCTGCTCCTGACCCTGGAGTGGGGGACAGCACTAGCAGCTGGTGGGGTTGGGGGCTGCCCTGGGCAGAGGCTGGCAGCTGGTTGGTGTCATTCAATAGCAGCTCTTGTGCTCTGCTCACCTGGAAACATTGCTACTTTTAGTGTCCTTCGCTCTGAAAGAAAACAGACTGGTTTTGGCATATGTAGTCAAAGGGGGAGAACGATACCTTGCTGGCTGGTGGTGTTGCAGTGTCCCATTGCAGCAGAGGGGCCTGGATAAGACCTGACTTCAGATCTTCAGCGAAGGCAGTTTTGTGACAATCTGTTCCCAGCCAGAATAGACTCATCACATCACCCACAGGGTGAAAGTCATCCCAGTCCAGCGATTCAACACTCATCCCCATGACTCAGTATCCCATCCCTGATCCTGCAGCAGGAGCTGTCTGGGTGTGGTACCACAATGCTCAAGGAGAGCATCTTGCCCAAAGCAGCCCATTTTTGGAGCACCCAGGGGGGGCTGGTCCCAGAGCTGCAGGTGAGGATGAGCCTTATCAGTCTGCATGCACTTTCGTAGCCCTACAGGTGTGCTTGGCTGGGTGATTGTGCAGTTGATAATTTTCTGAAGATGGATGGCAGGTACAGCACAGCAGTTTGCTTTCCAAAAAAATGCCAATCATTCTAATCACTTACCTAAAATTTGGGTCAAGTCCAGCCACCTGGCTTTGGATAATAACTCTCCCAAGTCTTCTTGAGCTAGTCTTGTGAAGCATTGGCATTCTCAGGACAGTGGAAATGGATGGGAGGTGCTCTGACATGGCAGCCAGCTGGCCTCCAGGATGGATGGCTGATTGCAAAGTGATGGAAAGTTACATTTGCTCAGTCTGAGCCAATTCTATTCCTGTAACTGGCCTTGGCTGTGACTTTAGCTTCCCTGTGGCTCATTGGATGCTCACCCTGCGATGTACTCACCTGGAGGCTTTGGGTTGAGATGGCAGGATCCCTTGCTCTGGGCAGCCCTCCAGGCTCAGGGCTCATCTATCAGAGGAGTTCAAGACCTCTGAATTCTACCTGTTGCACATTTAAAGGCCAGAGGAGTAGATTTATGACTCTGGTCTGACCTGCTCTGGAACAGAAGCCAGAACTTGTCCCTGGCGGATTCCTTTGTCAAGTGTAGCAATTCTGGGCACACTCAGGCACGTGGTTCCCAAAGACAGGGGAGCTGCAGGGTCTTGGCTCTGCTGGCAGGCAGCACAGGTCTCCATGGGGCTCCCATCTATTCCTAGTTGGGGTGTTTGGAGTAATCCCTTGGAGTAAGAGGTGCTCCCAGAGTGCCTGGGCCTGTGTGGGGTGTCACTGCCCAATTCCACAAAGGATCATGGGCACTGCCTGGGCTGGTCCTGGTGACTGAAAGTTCAAATCTCTCCAACACATGGTACCTCCAAGCAAACTGGAGGTGGTTATAGTGGCTGTAAATCCCTACAAGCAGGAAACAGCCAGCATTTGGAGGGATTTAGGTGTAAATTCATTCGGTTAACTTTCTCAAAAGGATATGTGAGCTGCAGGCTTGTCAGCATGATGCCAATTGTGCTTTCTGATGAGCCAGTCTCACTGGGGCCCAGCGCCCTGAAGTGCCCTGCTTGTGTTCAGAGCTGTGCTCCCACCCTTTGCTGCTGCTCCCTCTGCTTGGTTAGAAGTACTCCCAGTTGCAACCCTTCTACACCTGAGCTCTCAGTGAAGCACATGGAATTCTCAACAGAAGCCAAGGTGTGTGCTGTGACCTTGAGATCCACTCCCAGTGAATCCTTTCCTCCTCATCTTGCTTGCATGTCTGTCAGATCATCTCTGCTCTTCCTCTGCTTCCCCTTTCCTTGGCCACTTCCAGGAGGTGGCTGCCTCTGGGCCCTGTGCCTTGGGCAGGAATGGGTCTGTGCCAGCTCTCACCAAGAGCCATCCCCTCCCCTGCATGGCTGAGCAGAGTACAGTACACCCCTGGACCTGCAAGGAAAAGCTCCTGCTCACTTCCATCAGGAAACAAGCTGGGTGCTTCCACAGGACCATGGAAGAGGGAAAGCACAGGGCAGAGCTGGCTCATCTGTGCCAGCACACTGCGTTTTGGCCTGTGCTGGAATTGGCTGTTCCTGCCAAGCATGGAGGAGGAGGAAGGAGCAGTGCTGGGTGCAAAGCCCTGGTGAGCTGGGCTTGGCATGGGTGTGGGAGGAGGGAAGGAGCAGTGCTGATTGCTCCCAGGAGGAGCCACAGGAGCTGTCACCATGTGTCACCCCCTTTTTGGCAGCCCCAGCCTGCTTGGCCATCAAGTGCAGTTCAAAAGGCTGAGCAGGCACCAGGGCTTGTTTTGCCACCAGAAACTGCTTGACACTGTAGGCAGCGACCTTCTTGGCCTGTGTCATGCACAGTGTGGGCAGGGATTGGTCTGGGAGTTCATTTGGGGAGCAGCTCCCTTGGAGTGCTGGTGGTGATGGTGCAGTTTGTTGCATGAGAACTCTGCTAATTGGGCCAAGCTTCAGTGTTTTGTGAGCTTTGCATCCCCTCCAAACAGGACAGTCTCACATCCTGGCTGGTACTGAGCAGAGGAGGCTGCTCCTGGTCCCCACTTGCCAGAGGTGCCCAGAGATGTCCTGGCATTGCTGGGCAGGGCAGTGACAGGACACAAAGTCTCGTTTTCCCATCTCAATTCCTTGTGGCTGAGATTTCTTTCAAAGAGCCTTTCACCCAGAGGTGAAGTCACTCACCATGGCCACCTTCAGCAGCTGCTTCTGCATTGTGGGTTGTAAATGTCCCCTTAATTTAGTGCCTGCAGTGCTCTAAAGCAGCAACCTTAGCACAGCCTCTGCATAATAACCAGAGAGGCTCTAGATCCTGAGCTCTGACACACAGTGCTCTCCTTGACTACTGTAGTCTGATGTCTCCTTTACCCTGGGTGCCTCAGCCTTCCCACCACATGCTTTTGAAAGATAACTCCCTGTAAAATAGAGAGATTTAGTCCAGTCCAGCTGGGCAGGTCAGTCCAGGCAGTAATGAACTCACATCCTAAATGTTTCAATTCTTTTGGCTGAACTTCCCAGTGAAAGGTGTTTTTTCTCCTTCATGAAAGAGGATAACAGCTCTGACCTTGAGGAGAGAAATTATGAGGGTTCAGAGTTCTCTTTCTTTTTTTTGTTGCTATTTTTCTTGCAAAATATTCCAGTTGAGAGGGATTTTTTGCTTAAACAATTTATACCCAGTGGATAGATTTACACTGTTCAGCTACCAGCTGCAAGAAAGCCTTGTTATTCCCTGTGGCATGGTTTTGTTTTTTTTTTTCCCTTTTCCCTCAATACTCATAAATACTCTTTGCTAAATCAGTTTTTACTACTTGAAGCATGAGGGACCAGGCACTCCTGCCCTGTTCTGATGCTTTAGGCATCAGCCTCCTTTGCTGCCCTGACCCTGGGTAACCTGAGTGGTGCTCAGCATTGGTTGTTAAATATCCCTCTGTCTCCCCATGCCTGATCAAATTTTGCTCCCTTGTTATTTCCATCTCTCAGGGATAAAGGATCTGCACAAAATTACTTTTTTGAACATCCTGGAACCAAGAGGTGCTTTGGAGGCAACATTTCCGAATCCCACCTAGCTGCTACTTCCCTTGCCTCTGCTCCCAGCCAACACCCTGCTGTCCTGGCTTTTACAGGAGCTGGGCAAAAAAATGTTCCCTGGTTTAGCATCATTATTTCAGGGGAGAAGAGGAAAATGTGGAGGTTTGGTTTGAAATTATTTGAGTGAATGTGGCATAAATGCAAGGACTTGGCAGCAGAGTGGTTTAGATTGGGGTAGAAAAGAAATTAGGAGACTTAAAATGTAAAGTGGGCTCAGAGGGAGAAGAAAAAGGCAATGTTTCCTTTCAAACACATAAAACCTGGCTTCTTTGATGCTGATGGATCACTTGGTAGTCTTTGTGAAACCATTCTGTACTGCAGAGCCAGTTTTCCAGGCCCAAATTGTTGCTGGTGGGTTTGGCTGTGGTAGCTCCTTGTACCCCAGTGCCTGCCTCAGTTTCCCTTCATAGAATCACAGAATGTTTTGGGTTGGAAGGGACCTTCAGGGACACCTTGTCCCAACCCCCTGTCATGGGCAGGGACACCTTCCACTAGACCAGGGCACTCGAAGCTGCCTGGCCTTGGACACTTCCAGGGATGGGACAGCCACAGCTGCTCTGGGCACCCTGTGCCAGGGCCTCCCCACCCTCACAGGGAAGGATTCCTTCCTAATATGTAATCTGTGCTTCCCTTCTCTGTGGTTTTTCCATGAGGTTTGGGGCACTTCAGCTGCCTCATCTCTCCCTTTACTGGGGTGGGCTGGTGCAGGGGACCCACATGGTGCTGGCGGCACTTCCCTTGCTCAAGAGATTTAGTTGAGATCTCCAAACTCATTGCAGTGGTGAGCCTGAGGCAGCATCCATCCCCTCACAGGCAGCTCTGTCTTTCTATGTTTTAAGTTTCTTTAGAGCTCAGATTCTCAGCCTCCTTACCTCTCCACTAGTGCAATGTTTTAGGAACAGATGGGCTTAATTTCCGATTGCCACCCCCTGAACTTGGGAGGAGGCTTGAGTTTGGAGCCAGTCTGGCTCTTGTGCCACATGAGTCCATCCAGCTGGCTCCTGCCTGCCCTGCCCCTGTGGACATGGAGCCAAGGACTCGGCAAATTCTCCTCTCCATAATGACAGAGGCTCTCAGAAGTAAGATTTTCTCTCTCAGTGGATAAATCTGTCTCCATGTTACATTAGCAGTGGCAGCGGCTGAGCATCTTCTTATGGGTTGACACTGTTGAGGTGCTTAGTCTAAGCTCCATCTAATCCTCTTTCAGGGAGCTATCGGGCTGGTGATCTCCTACAAACAGGTTTTCCACCACCAGCCTCGGCATTTTGTGGTTTGTGATCATGCTGGAAGGGTGATGCTCCTGCTGCATCTCTGCTGCTGCTCCTGAGCTGAACCAGAGGTGAAAGGGAAAAGAAAATGAAACTACAAGTTTCTAACCTGAACTCTGGTGGATTTTGGGTTTAGTTGTCTACTCCTGCTTTCATGAGGTTTTGTGGTGTGTGATTTCCTTATCCAGCTTCTTGTGGAGCATAATTCAGATTTTTACAACTGATTTTGTGCTCGATGAAAGCTTTGGGGTACTTTTTTTGAGAGCACCCTCGTGAATCTGGCCTGCTGTGGTTCTGCCAGTGTACCCTGGTAATCTTGTCACTCTTTGGAAATCAATAGCAAATGTAAAGCAGATTTAAAATGTTTCCAGCGCTCTTCTGTGTGTTGAGGCCAAAATTCAAGGCAAAATTTAGAGGTGCTGCAATGTGCTTGAAAATTCTTGGACTGTTGAACTTGACAGTTAAAACCTGATTGCTGCTTGCTGAGAGTGGGAGCCTTGTGTGTGGTTGCCCACCATTACCACATTGTCACCTAGACATCTGCCTGGGGGGATGGAGTCACCTGGCTGCAGTGCTGGCACAGGGCAGTCATGGGGCCTGGCACCCAGGGCATGGGAGAGAGCCTGTGAGATTTGCTCTTGGTAAGCTCTGATCAGCACCAATCTGGTTGTTAGACCTCATCCCTGGGATCTGGTTTTGACCAGTTTTGGGATTGCCCCTCCTGAGCAAGGTGAGCAAAGCCCATTATGCCATGGGGTGGGCTCCCTGCAGGGGAGTGAGCGGTCCCTTGTGGAGAGGGCAGATCCCTCAGCACCTGCTGACACTGTCCCTTTCCTCCTGTCTTGCAGGGCTGTGTGTCTGGGGCTGAGCCAGGTGCCCCCTGCTCCACGCTGGGTCCCATGAGACAGGCAGGGCCGCCCTGTCCCTCGCGCCCGGGGCCGCAGCACCCGGCTCTGTCCCCGCTGCACGGGACCCCCTGCCAGCCTCCAGAGCGGAGCTGCAGAGACCTGCTGCCACGGTAAGTCCTGGCTTCTCCCTTTCCTTTCCCAGGACACTTCCCTGCACAAGGGTGTGCTCCAGGTTGCTGTTCCTGTGACTCCATGCGGGTCCCCCGGCTGCAGTGGGGTCACAGCATGGCGTGTGTGTGCTGGCCTGCAAAAAGCGCTCTGAGGGAACAGCTTATGCACCAAAAAAATTCGTGTTTCAGTCAACAGACTCAGCTCACGAATTCAGGTTGTATTTAGCAAGTGGCTTTGCCTGGGGAAAAAAAAAGTGAAACACTGAAAAGTTTGATTTTGACATTTTCAAAATGAAACCTTTCAGCCATCTGTTTCAAGATGACATTTCATTTTGATTTTTTTCTAGGTTTTTTTTTTTCCAGGGTGGAGGGGAAGCCACCTACAAACAAAATGAAAGCTTCGCTTCAGCCCAAACAAAATGTTTAATTCAGCCCCAAATTATTACTGGAGCTTTAAAATTTGGCAAAGAAAAAGATTACTTTGGTCATCCTGAATTACTTTTATTTTCTCTGTTTAATCACCAGGACAAAAGACAAGCGTATGAGGGAGTGGGAGCTGTGGGGCCCACAGCATGCAGCATTGGGGGTTTTTGAGTGGGAGTCTGGGAAGAGCCTGTGGTGGCAGAACATGTTGTACCAATGACTTTGGTGATGGCAGAAGCCTGTGGGAGCCAATTTTAGCTACGGCAGAAAGCTTGTGCTAGAGAGGAGAGTGTGCTGTGCTGAGCCCACCTGGAGTCAGCACCCTCCCAGGCTGTGGGGGTGGCCCCAGTGTCCAGAGCTGGTGCTGGGTGTCAGAGGCACATGGCAGGTCTCACCCAATGCCATTCTGGCCCTGCAGAGCAGTGGCTGTGCCTGAGATCTGTTTTCCCCATCTGGTGTTTGGGAAAGCCCAATTTGGGGAGATAAATGTGAAGCAGAAGGGACCTTCTGGTCTGCCCAGAACCTTTTTGTAGCTCTCTTTGAACAGGAGAAATCACTCTGGGGATGGAGGAGGGAAGGAAGGGACTTGGGGGCAGGGGGAGAACAAGCCCCTGTGGGGCTGCATGGGCTCCTCTTGGCCCCCTAATGGCAGGGAGGAGGTGATCTGATCCATATGTCCCAAATCCCATCACAGCTGGCACCTGGGTAGCACTTGCACCACCCAGCTCAGCTGAAACTACCCAGCTGGAGAAAACAGCTGTGCTTTTCATTTACCATGCCTTCTCCGCCCCCAGTCTATCCCAAATGTGACCCTATCCAGTCACACAGAACTGCTGGATGTGGAGACAAGTGTTGGAAGGGGGGCTGTGCTTGGAGGGGGCTGCTGGACTCTCTGGAATGGGGCTGTGCTGGCTAATGCCCTTTGTCAGGAAGGAGGAATGGAGGGCTGACTCATAGAAGGAGAATAGGAGAGCCCCAAAATCATGCCATAAACAAAATCTGTGCAGCAGCACGGGAGGCTGCAGGAAGGCATCCTGGACTGATTTCCTGGGAGGGGTGTGCTGCTAGCACATCCTGGCTCCCCACAGCCTGGGCATGCAGGACTCCCACTCCTGCAGGAAGGCTTCAAACACAGCATTCCAGGCAGGTGTCTGGGAGCGTGGTGGGACAGCAGGTGTTCAGGATCTGTTCACATGTGCTCCCATGCCTCTGTCAGCACTGGCTCCCTGCTGAAGTGTTGTAGGGTTGCTGCCTTTGTTGCAGAGGAAAAACTGGCTGTTCAGAGGTACGTGAGATCAGAAGGGATTGTGGTTGCTGCAGGTCTGAAATCAGTGTCTGCCCTTGTTTGAGCTGGTTGTGCCCAAAGGTCTGTTGGCTGTTTACAGGTGGCCATGACCCTAGGGTGTGAGTGGCAGTGCTGGAGAGGGTGGTAGGACCTTGTCTCTGTGGGTTTACCCCACAGGGAATCCCTCCACCCTGCTTTGGGAGAGTCTTTCCCCAAGCCCTTACTGGAAGCCCCTGAAACCTCCTGAATCATGTACAGTGATGTTTGCATTTAGTGTTTCCACCTTTCTCTGTTTTCATTTCTCCCTCTTTTCCCCCCTCCCTCCATCTTTATCAGTAGCTAATGAAACAGGCAGGGAGAAACCCAATTCGTACAGTAATTAAATTTACTTAGAGGGTATTCAGCTGGAGTAATGAGAAGTTTAATTCAATGATTAGTTTTTTCTTTCATTAATTAAAAATGAAACAACGGTGCAGTAACAGTGGGCTGCATTGATCCTCCTTGTGGAAAGCTGCTGATGGAGGAGGAGGAGGAAGGAAAGCTTCTCATTTTATCTTCTCTGGATGCTCTCCCCACACACAGATGCCTGTATTGTCCCCTGTTCCCAGCTGAGCCCTTGCCCAGGTGTCCCTGAGTGACTTTAGGTAAGGGATGCTTGGGGTCATGATGAGAAGAGCAGTAGCACAGTCCCCCACACTGGTCCTCTCCCTGATCTGGCCCCAGCCTTGCAGTTTAAAAATGGATTTGAAATATTTGCTGTGGGTGGAAGATTGAAAAGCAGGTCCCAGCCCACAAGAAGTTTGGGGTGGGAGAGTTGTTTTCCATCCTTGCTGAACAGATTTTGATCCATTTAAATATGTTAAACTCATAAACATGTTTTTAGTCTTTTAAAATAAGTGATGTGTGAAAGCAAAAAATAAACCAAATAAGTAATTTCCCATTTTTCCAATGCCTTCTGCAGGATCTTGAGCATTGTTAGGACCTCAGATGTCCTTTGAAGCATGATTGGGCAAGTTCTGTTCCCCTAAAGTTGAGACATTTGTGCTCTCAGTTTTGACACAGATGGACTTTTTTTGGTAGCTTTGGGGATTGTGGTAAGATCTGCTTATGTATGAGTTCCTAAGGAGTAGACAGTAACAGGAATAACTCCCCCCCAAAAAAACCAAGGAAGGGTTAATGGGTGTTACAGATCCTGTCTGTGCAGGAGCTGTGTACATAAGGGGGCTGGGCAGGTGAGCAAGCACTGCATCCCCCTCACCTGTGCCCTCCCTGCCCACCAAACCTGCTGCTCTGGGGGCCCTGGGATGGTGAGAATTAGCCAAGGGCTGGGGCAGCAACACCTGGGTTTGAAGCCAGTAAGAGCCAAGAGCACTCAACACCTCTGGAAATCAGATGCTTTAGCTTTTCTTGGGTTATCTTGGGTGATAACTGCTCCAGGAAGGCTGGTGGGCAAGGGAGGGGCTCCTGGCCCACCCAACACTGTGTCCCTGTGCTGGGCAGACAGACAGAATCCCATGTGGGACTGGAGCCCCTCCAGCAGTATTCATACCTCCTTGAGGCTCCTCTGTGCCCCCTGATTGTGGAGTGGCTCAGGATTCAGAGAAATGGCTTTTTATGGCAAGAAAGGAGGAATAGATCCCTTTGCTTTGACCTCATCTCCTGAAACAGCAAAAATTGTGGTGTGGAATGGTGAATGTGGGGCACTTTCTACACCTGCAGGAGAGTTGCAGCTGAGCTCTTCTATCTCCAGCACGTCTTGGCTGTGGTGGCAGTGGCAGGGAGCCCCAGGTTGGGTAAACTGGGGCACCCCAGTGCTGGCAGCCTGTGCACCCCTCAGCTGGACCGAGTTCCTGGCACCTCTCAGGGCCCAGCCTGTTGTCCCCAGGACTTGTGGTAGTGTTCTGGGCTGACCCTAGCTGTAACACAGCATCTCCAAATCCCGGCACATCTGTGAGAGAGCCCTCAAGTCCCCTGGGTGTGTGGGATGCAGTGTCCCCAGTTTGAGCCTCGTGCCTCATTGCTGGGGTCCTGAGCTGTGAGAGCCTCTTGCAGCTCGGTGCTTTGGTGATGTTTTGTAATTCCCGTCCTCTATGAAGCATTTGGCTGGGATACAGGGATGCAGCCAGGGACTGAGCTGCCTGGGGAGGCTTACAGAAGGAAGTATAAGCCTGTGCTGACCAGTGAGTGACATCTAGGCTTGTAGTCAGCTGCAACAGTGCCTTACAATAGTGTTTTTCCAAGGGCTTTTGCATGCATGTGCTTCTTCAGAGATCACTGCAAATGATTCCCAAGTGCTCTGGCCCAGATCTGTCCTGGTAGCTGTCAGCAGATCAATGCTCTACTAAGTACAGACCTGCTCTATTTCCATGGGAAAATGGCTCTCTTAAGCAGTTCATTTTGGGCCTTCCAGCAGCAGGGCCACTAAATTTTGGTAGTTGTGTTTTTCTGTCTATTACAGCCTGATTTATAACTTTTAAATATCAGCTTGGATGAAGGTTGAGCTTGCCTGAGCTCAATTTTGAGAGGGAGAGAAAGAAAAGCATTCACAGCTTTTTAATTTCTCCCCTGCTCGGCTCTCAAATGCCAGGTTTAAAGCCCTAATTTTGGTTTCCTTTTGCTCACAGTGCATGAGTGGAAAGCAGAGGAGAGGCCAAAGCCCAGTGCACACCTGGCATCTGATCCCCCAGCATCCTGCCTTCATCTGACCCAGGTAGGTGCACCTGAGCTTGGAGCATTGGTGTATGTGATGCTCACTTGCATTTGTTGTGCTAAGTCCAGGGCTGGACTGGTTTCCATAAAGCATGGTAAAAAATTCCTTTTCCTTCTCCCTTAGTCTGGGGTGGCTTCTCAGCCCTCCTGGTGGGGGTGAGGCAATGTGGCTTCCAGCTAGGATCTGGGGCAGGTAGGAAGTGTTCAGTCATGGTGCCTGCACAGGGGAGTGTTCCACCATGGGGAGAGGCCTCCAAAACAAGTATTTAGATGGAGGTACTTTTGAAAAAGGGCTTTGTAATGGGATTAGGAGGGTTTGCTCCAGCTCATGTTACATCAGGGAGGGACAAACGCTGCCCACATAGAGTGATTCAGTGTGGACAGCCAGACTCTGAGCTTGGGAATGCTGGGCAGGAGTGGTTTTCTCTTCCAGGAGAGGGCGGGTGAGAGGGTCCTCAAAAGCAGTGGTTTTTGAGATGTCTCTATTCTTGCTGCATGGCTTCTGCATGCTCTCCCCGGCTCAGCCGGGCCAGTTAAAAGAGACAGGAACAGGTTTTGGCTTGTTCTGCACATCCCCATCCTCAGCTGAAATCTGTGAGCTGTCAGCCTGATGCGGGAGATGCGTGAGACAGCAAACACCAGAGCTGACTGGGTTGAGGCAATTTCCCAGGATGTCAGTCCTCAAGAGAGAATATAAAAGATCTCTTGGTGAAGAGCAGTTTGGAAAAAAAAATAATTAGGATGATTCAAGCATCCTTCATCTGCTACAGCTGGGGGAGGGTTTGTTGAAACTGGATGTTGTCCAAGGTAGTAGGAGATGGAGGAGTGTGCTGGGATCTCTGTTCAACAGGAGTGGTGGCACTGGGACGGGCACTTCTACCTGGGGCAGGGCACAGGGGCTCACTTGGGATTGCCCAGGGGCAGTGTTCTATACCTGGTTCAGGGAAAAGAGAATCCGAACAGTGAGGCAGAACTCTTTCACACTCAGATATGTAATTACTCCCTTATGTTGTTCTTTGCTCAAAGCAAAGAGCAGGCTGCATAGGCTCAACCTAGTGCATGCAAAAAA
The DNA here is from genome assembly GCA_013396995.1 of Dicaeum eximium. Classification (NCBI taxonomy): domain Eukaryota; kingdom Metazoa; phylum Chordata; class Aves; order Passeriformes; family Dicaeidae; genus Dicaeum; species Dicaeum eximium. Next base: position 250,527 of record VWZP01000777.1, read on the forward strand.
GGGACCTGTCCTTACTTTGCCTCACATTCCTGTGTGAGAGGAGCCTGTGGAAAGGCATTTCCAGCTTTGCAGAGAGGTGTTTGTAGCTTCTTGTTGCTGTTTCCTGTTTTATGGTAATCAGGAATGAGCCCAGACGTCCCTCCCTGCTCCCACAGGTGCTCTGTGTGGATTGGACCCTGGGAGAAGCTGTGTGTGAAGGATGCTCCCAGGAGGAGCTCCCACTGTGTCAGGGCTGACAGAGCAACTACAGGGACCATGGAAATAGCAGTTTTCTGTGAAAATACCTTTTCAACAGCAAGCTCTGAAGTGCATTTATTTTTAGTGATTGTCTCTTAAAACAAAATTCTGCTTGGAAATGATCCTGCTGGTTAAAGTCCTCCTGAAAATGTAAGCACCAAGAACCATCTGCTCTGTGTTTGGATTTGGGTATTTTCTTTCAGAGTGCACTTTGCAAAAACTGAAGGTTTTTCCTAAGAACAGTATTTAGAAAATTAGATGGTTTTGGTTTTCCTTCTGCTTTCTCCTTTGAGTAAATGAGAAATTTTTTTTTTCCTAGGGAATTTGGGATAATGGCAG
>VWZP01000777.1:251172-291061 GCA_013396995.1 Dicaeum eximium
GCTGCTCTGTCCACTAAGTAGTCCAAGAAGAGGGCAGCCAGGCACAACTGGGGTCCTAAACACCCCACAGACTCTTGCCCTGCCCAAAAGCTTGGAGGGAAGCAGGATGTGGTGGTGGGAGCAGGGATCTCAGCATCCAGTAGGCACATAAGCTCTCTCCTCAAGGAGCCTGCAACTCTTGGGCTGGATGATGTGGTCAGAGGCTTTATTTAGTTCTGAGCCTGAGTGGATTTTTAATGCATGAATTTTTAGTGTTTAAACTGAGTAGATCTTTGAACTGCTGTGGTTTCTGAGGGATGTTTCTCTTCCTCTCTGACTGCATGTGCCATAAATGCTCCCAAAAATCCCCCCATGTTCTCTCCGGTGTTTCTAGCTCTGGTGATGTGGCCACAGACTTGCAGCAGGGTTTCCACTAATTCCCTGTGGAATGTCTTGGATTTTCACTATTGAAAAGCAAGTTTTTGGTGCCAAGGTTACATCAAAAGCCTAGTGTCCCCATGGGGTGGGGGGATATGTAGGACTGGCAGCGGTGTTGGGGCTGTCCCCAGGGACAGTGGGGACACCAGGGCCACTCTTGTCTTCAGCTGGCCCAAATGCTGTGGTTAAACAGTGTGACTGAGAGAGATGAGAGAGAGAACTGGGCTGGAGGATGGAATGTCACACAGGGAGAGGTCTCTGTGGTCTCTTTTGGAAGGTTGGCTTCTTCACCCCAGTAGGGCCGAGGGAAGCCCTGAATTTCTGTTCTGTACCTTACCTGGTTCCCACCTGGCTCTCTGGATTAAAACAGATTTCTTCTCAAACATCTCCCTCCTAGGGCTGACAAAGCTGTTAAGGGATTTTTCAGTTGTTAAAAATAATTATTAATTTTGCAAAGATCTACCAAGCCAGGCAGGGAGCCAGGCTGCCCTGCCCAAGGGTGGCACCATGAGTGCATTTGCTGGATGTCACCATCACTGTCCAGCAGCTCTGTAGAGCCCACTGGTGAGATCTTACACAGAGGGTTTGATGCTCAGGGCTTTCCAGTACCCATGAGCTTTGGTGGGACCATCAGGGACTCTTTGGGGCAGGAATCTGGGCACTGTGTGTGTGAGACTGGGAGGCTTCTGAGGTTTTCTAGCAGTTGAGCCAGCTCTCCCCTGTCTTGGGGTGGGAGATTATATCGTGTGCACACACAGCTTTGGGATGTCACATCAATGTTAACCACAGGGAAGAAGTGAGAGTGGAGGTGGGTGTGCGTGGCAGTTTGTTTCTTTGGGTTTATGCGTTGATACTTTCTGCTTAATTGCACCCTGACATGCACCAAGGGGCAAGGAGGGGTTTTAAAGCAGCGTTTTTTAAAAAAAAATTACCTTCCATGAAATATTTAGGATGGGCTGACTGCTTTTTAAAGACTGTTCTAATTACTCCTGCAAGGCTGCCACTTCTCCTGATCTCATTGTACATGGAGAGAGGCAGCAGGAGTGTTTGTCCTGGTTAGCACTGAGGGGCTGGGATGGTTTGTGTTCACTGCAGGGAGGTGATCACTGCATTGACCTTGGGGATGGGCGAGTTGGGAGTTAGAGGGCTGGTTTGCTCCTGTGGATATTTGCTGGTGATGGACTGAGGGCTTGGAAGGGAATGGAGACAGTTTAGTGACATATTAGGGTATACTAGGAACAAGAATAATGTCCCTGGAGCCATGGCTACCTTCTGGCTGTCTCCTGCCTGCCATGGCTGTGGGGAGCACGTGGCTTGCCTGTGGAGATAGGCTGCTCTAGGAAGTGCTCTCCCAGTGCTGTGAGGTGTGATCCAGAATTAGTATCCCATTCACTTGCTCTTAGCTGTGTTAGCTCTGCAACGCTAATAGGGCTTAAAAAAAAAGTCTCTTGTCACCAAAATCAGCGGCTCTGACTCAGAACATGCAGAGGGAGCAGACTTGCTGATTAAGGCAATGTTGATGTTGTAAGTGCTCACCCGGCCACAGCAGGGCCCTGGGACTTGCCTGAGAATCTCTGTCAGAGCCTGGGAGGGGTCCTTGGTTCCCATTTTGGTGCCTAAACCACCATGCGAGGAGGATGAAGGTGTGAACATCAAAGCCAGCCAAACCACGGAGCGTTCCCAGTGCCGTGCCATGTTCCACAATTAATCACTTCCACCCACACTACACCTTCTCCCTTCCTTAAATCCTCCCTTGCCTGGCTCTGGAGCAGGGAATGGAAGCAGCTCCAGTTTTATGAATCAGTCAAAGACAATGCCTGCTTTTGAGGGCTGCTGATTTAGAGAGCCCTTTGCAGCATGTGTGTAGTATGATTTCTTATCGGAGCGCAGCTCTGGATGAGCGTGCCAAGAGGAGCTGTTCCAGCTCCTGGCCACATCCTGGGGAGACGGCCTGAGTGGTCCTTTCATCTACAAATAAAACAAACAGGAACAAAGGAGGCAATAATATTGACTTTCATCATTGATATTTCCATTTTTCTCATACAGTTACTAATAATTAGTATTTCTGTAGCTGGATGGGTATAGCTCATAATCTCACTGTTTCAGGGGACCCTGTTAATGCCACTGCCAAAGCCAGGCATGCATAAAGCACTGGACAAGTGCCGAGGAGGGCGAGTGGGGTGGAGGGATGGGAATGGAGCAGGGCTGAACCTGGAGGAGAGGTGAGAGGCTGTGGAGCAGGGAGCAGGGGGGCAGCAGCCCTGTGGAAGGACACAATGGACAGAGCCTGAGTTAGCACTGCTGTGCCTTTGGTGGGGTGAAAGAGCTGTGTGGGCTTGGGAAGGGGAGCTGGGCCTCATGGGGCTACCATCAACCAGCCCCTCGCTGCATCCTCTGGCACAGCTGGAGCACAGCTGGTCTGTCTTTGGGAGGGAAGGGCAAGACTGGCACTTCATGCCAGCAGCACTGCCACGGAGGATGTGCTCTAGGTGGAGGATCTGCTGAGATGCAACCCCAGTGCCCTCCCCAGAGTGTGATGTACCCCCAAACTGTGGCAGCAGCCCCGCCATGTCTTCAGCACACAGGGACAGGTGGGGAACCAGGGCAGATTCCTGCTGGAGCTGTTCCCACCTGCCCCAGGGCACCTGTGTGGTTCATGCACACACTTCCCACAGCACCTGCAGCCTTGTTTGTTTTCTGGTGCTTCATTAGTCATTCCCTGTTCTCTTCTAAACCCACTTATGCTGCTGTCTGCGGGTGCCTTGCGCCTGTGTGTCCACATAGCTGGCCTGGATCTCCTCTGGGATTCCAGAGGTGGGACACTGAGGTTCCCATGCTGGTGCTGCTGCTCTCCTGTGTTACTGTGGAAGCTTTGACACACAACTGCTCTGTCAATCATCCTGGGTCAGTCTGGAGGTCCATTTCTTGCATCTATGTTTTTAATTGTCCTATTGAGTGTGCATGCTGACCCCTCCTGTGAGGGATGGTTTCCAGCATTACCAATTCCACAGGAACCAGTCATAGCAGCCGCAGGGACCTGCAAGCAGCGAATGCAAATGCGGGGTGGTGTTTTTATTAGGATTTAAATGAGTTTAAGACTGTTCAGAATTACAATGTGATTTGAGCCGGGAGGGGCTTATAAAACTGGTATGAGTTCATATACTATATAATAAATGTGCCCAAGCCAATGGCTCCTGCTAAGCACATCCTCACTGAGGTGGGGAGAGCAGTGGGCAGCTGCTGGGGCTCAGCACTGTTGCCCCAACATGTTCCCACGGGGAAAGGCTTTTTGGGATGGGAGATGGGCTGCAGTCATGGAGGTGGTTGTGAGGGGAGCTGGTCCCTGTTAATAAACCTGAGCCTGTGGTGCAGTACAGGTGTGGTCTCTGGCTATAAGGTAGGGGTGCAGGAGGGGCTTGTGAGCATGTTTTAGGTCAGGGTTACACCACTTTATCCATTCCTCCTTTATAGCTCCCTGTGTGAAGGTGGCAGAGATGCCTCAGTGCTGGTTGTGCTGGAGGATGCTGTGCAGTGAGTTGTGGCTTCCCTGGGTGCTGGTGCAGCATGGGGTGACCCTACCCTGGGCCAGACTCCAGGTATCTGGGAGCAGGGAGCTTTCTCCAGTTGGTCTGGGCTGTGCCAGCCCCTGCTTGCACCTCCCTGCAGACCTCACAGCACATAGGTCACCTGCTGGTTGTACAGGCAGTGCTCATAAAGGCTTTAATGGCTGTTAATATAACCACTGGCAGCACGGGGCTCTGTGCGGAGATGGGTGGTGTGAGAAAGCTGTACCTGTGTGTGCAGGAGTCCTGGGCCTGTGGCACCTGGGAGCTACCACAGTGATGGAATTCTCATCCGCTTCCTCAGCCAGAACAGGAATGAAAAGGAAGCTTGAGCTATTGGCTTGGGATGTTTGTGTTCCGCCTCGTTTCAGTGCTGTGCTTTTGATTTCTGAAGGATACAGCTGAATATTTGAATGAGAAATACGTGGTAGTGTTGAAATCCTAGACAAAATGCCTTTTGTGCCTCCCTGCATGTTTATTTGCGTAAGAAAGTGTTTTGCTGGAGAAACACGGGAAGGAGCTTGAGGGAGAGGAAGGGAGGCGGCAGTGAGAGCATTGGGGAGCTCGCAGTACAATTCCAGGACACTTAAGAGCCTCTTATTGTCAGTGGTGAGACAGTGACATTGGAGGCAGCTCAGGCAACTGTCTGAGACAAATTGGTTCGTTGGATGGCTTTGTTGGTACCTCACTGGTGAAGTTCCTGGTTTATATAGTTATTTTATGCAAAGCACACGAGAATGACAGAAATACATTCATATGTATATGTACATATGTACATCTCAGGATCCATAGTTATCTCTCATGAATGACCTTGCAGGGAGGAAATAATGTCACCAGCCTGTGTGGTGCTTCTGAGCAGCTGGATGTTTGTTCTGTAGGTCCAGGGAGTGAGGGAGCCAGGCCCCTTTTGGAGCTCCTCACGGCAGGGAGTGGGGCTGGTGCTGTGTTTGCCACAGGAGGGAGCATTCCACTCGTTCCCAAAAAGAAAGGTTTCACTTGCTTCAGGAGGCACTGAGGGAAGAGCCTTTGACAGGCAACATGCTGCTAAAGAAAGCTGCTTTCCCCAGAGAGGGAAAATTGCTGCTGGCGCCTGCAGGAGAGGTGAAAGTGGAGGTGTGACAGAGAACAGCCCTGCTGCTTTGTCCTACTTGGAGGAGAGCTGGCAAACCAGGATGTAAAGGCACCCTGATGAAAAGACCCGCTGGGGGCATTTGGATGGCCTTGGAGAGGCTCAGCTTCCCCGTTCCCATGGCTTTGGCCAGCCCTGCAGTGCTGTTCCCGGGATGTGGATGTGGGAGGAGGGGTTGTGTTCAGGGCTACGTGTGCTGGGAGATGTGAGCTGCATCCAACAGCCCAGATCAAAGGCACCTCAGCCAGCAACAGCCACCAGAAAGCCTTTAATGCCCAGCCCTGGAGCAGGGAGATTTGCTCAAGAGACTCATTTCCTTGCCTGAACGTAAAAAAACTGTGTCAACTTGACATTCAGGAAATTTTATTTAATACCTTTTTATTCATTTAACAGTTTAGCTAATTGCAATGCTTTTTTTTAGTTATTTTTATATACTTCTTTTTAATTCATTCCAGCTTTGTCCTTCTATACACTTTGTTCTTTAAAGTAATTTCATTATGGGTGTTTATTGCGTGTGCTGGTTCTCTGGGTGGATGGGGGAAGGAGGAGGGGTGCCCCAGCTGCACCCACATGCCAAAGCTGTCAGTAGCTCTGGTGACACAAGCCTGTCTCAGCAGATCAGGACAAGATATCACAGAAATGTTTAGGCTGCCACCTCTTAAGATCATTGAGTCCAACCACTAACCCACCACTGCCAAGGCCACTGCTAAACCATGTCCCCAGAGATCTGCCTCTGTTTTGCTGAATTGTTTGTTTGGGACAGAGAAGCAGAAAAATAATAATGTCCCAGGCTTTCATTGTGCTGTTTTCTCTATAAATTAACTGCTACTTTCCTTTAGTAAGAAAACTTTGGTTGGGAAGTTCCTTGACTTTTATTTTAGAGAACTGGGTAAATCCTTGGAAATGTCCAGATGTAAAGTGAAATGGCATTTTACTTCTCTTTTAGGTTCACCAGCACTTAACATAAAATGTTTTCTTCTGTTAAGCTAATTCTTACTGAATTGTCAAAAATATGAAAAGATAATAATTGCAATAATTACACTAGTGGTAATGGGCTTTCACAGCCTTGGCTTTTACCACAGCTAATTGTGCTCATCCATTCCTCCTGCCTCCTCCTCACTCAGACTTTTCCCCAGGCACAGTGGGTCCCTACATAGCACCCCATATGTGACCTCCTTGCATCCAAACTTGCAGCAGCCCTGGCCCTGTTGTGTACTGAACTCACCAAGTCTTGCTGGAGCTGCCTGTGCCTGGTATTATCCAGGAAGATGAGCCTGAGTTTAAACTGGACCTGCTTCCAGGAGGTGCCACAGGACACACCTTTGAGCTGGGAGCCCCATGGCATCAATACCTGCAGCCTTTAGCACTGGCCAGCTGAGCACCAGATCCAAACCAGGCTTCTTGTCCCATTCCTGAGCAAGGCACACTCTGCCTGTGTCCCTGTGGGGTGTTAGCCCAGTGCCCAAATGGATGCTTTCAGTGCTAGGAGCAGTTTGCAATCCCTGTGCAATCCTAGCTCGGCCTGTACTGAGCACCAGCAAGGAACACAGCTGGGCAGAGATGTCAAGAGCTGTTACAGTGTGTGCAGGGAGCTTATATAAAAGGATCCATTTTCATTCCCCAGCTTGTCTGCTTCAGTCAAAATACAATGCCACAGCTAAGAGGGTGCAGTGTCAGGGCCGACCGCAGAGAGCTAATGCATGGCTGCTGCGGTGGGCGCTCCATCTCCCTGACCGCAGCTGCCCAGCCCCGCCGCAGCCCCCGGAGCCCGCAGCTCGCCCTGCTGTGAATCACGGCTCCCGCAGAACTGGAGCTCCCGGCTGCCAACCACAGCCCTGCTGGGCTCCACTCCCGGCCGGGGGAGCGGCTCTCCGGTCCTCTGCCTTCCCCGCGGGAGCCACCCCGCAGCTCACAGCTGAGCCCGCTGCAGGGCCCTGGGAGCAGCGCTGTCATGTCAGGGATCTCTGTGTGCTCAGTGACGTGTGTGCACATGGGCACGCACGTACCGCAGCACCCCTGAGGTGTCTGGCACCCGGTGTCTTCGTCGCCATTATTTAGAGGCTGTGAAGAGCATCTCAATCTGCCTGTGCTCCGTGGGCACATTGTGGGGCCACTCGGGGATGACTAGCTGGAGCTGGCAGGGACAGGTCGATGGTGCCTTAGGCAGAGGGGACAGTGGATGCTTGTGCGCTCAGACCACCTTAGCCAGGGCAGGGTGACAGCGGTGTAGCTGAACCTGTGCTACGAGTCCTTGGAGATGTGATGTGGGGAGATGAGCAATGTGTAGGGATCTGTGTTTCCCTTCCTCTTCTCTGGTATGCTTTCACCCATTCCTCGGCAGGGCTTATCTCACCTGGACCCCTTCCTGTTGAGCTGGACCCTTCATCCTGGGGACACTTGGCTTTTTTCTGCCGCTGTGTTGGGTAGCAGACATGCTCTGTGTGGCTTGGAGGGAGTAACCTATGTGCCCATCTGCCTGCACTTGGCAGAGGCTCGCAGATGCTTTGGGCAAGCCTTTGCTATTGTATTAACCCCCTTCTCCCTTAAAAGTCCCTTGCATCTCCTCTGGAGGTCCATGCTGAGGCTGTGTGCCTGTGGAGAGCAGCGGCTGTGCTGACTTGGCAGCAGCCAGGAGGGTGTGTTTGTCTAGCAGGTGGATGAGGGTGGCTCTGTCCTCCAGCAGCCCTGTTCCATGATCAGGCCCCCCTGAGGGATCATCCTCTGGCCAAGGCACTGTGTCTTTGTTCTCCATCTGCAAATTTCTCCTTACTGAGGGCTCCATGAGCAGAGCCTGGTACAGGAACAGGCAATATGAATCCTGAAACCTCAATGCACCAAACAATTTTCATCAGAGGTTTTCACGCCTTGCCTTTCTCTGCTCTCTTTTTCCCCTGATTTCTCCTCAGTTAGGAAGACAAGGAAGCAGGTCTCCCAGGCTTTGCTGGGTAGCTCACCACCACCCCTTGCCTCTCATTGGCACAGCAAGAGCAGAGCAGCTGATGGGGCTGTGGGGATGCAGCGGAGCTGCAAAACTCTTCCCAGCTCTGACTGGACTGAGGCGAAGGCCACCAGCCATCTCCCACCCCATCCCCCTGAAATGTCACTTGCTTTTAAGTGCACTAGTAGTTTAAAATAAGAATAACCTGCTCTAGGGCTTCTTAAACCGTGGAATTAAATATGGTTCTAGTCTCTAGGCAGAGTCTGACTCTTCAATTCTAAATCTGCTCAGCCAAGTGAAATATTGCAGGGGGAAAGAAATCAATATTTCTCATGCCTGGCACAGAGAGGAAGCTGTCTGTGTGTGGCTGCAGGACTGCAAGTGCAGATGTGCACACACATGAGGCTGGGGTTGGGAGGTGGCAGAGCTGGGAGAAGGGCACAGTGTTTGCAGTGCCAGCGCTGTGTGCTGCTCAAGGACAGGTGTGGGCTGAGTCTATCCTACTCAGGTGTGTGACACAGCTGGGGTTCCCTCCATGGGGTTCCCAGCACAGTCTTTTAGAGAAGGAAACACAGTTTTTCCTGTTTCAAGATGTGTAATTTAGTGGCCAGTGAGAGGCTGTGAGCTTATTGCAGAGCAGGTGCACTCTGCATGTCCTGGTTTCTGGTACCTGGTGTGTGGAGCTGAGCTGTGCAGACGATGGGAATAATCAGGGATTCTAGCAGAGGGAAGGACTTTCCCAATGACCCACCCCATCATCTGGCGGATGGAAGTGGCTGAGATACTGAATGGGTGGGTGCTTTTGCTGTCCACCCCAAGGATTGATCTGGTTGCACCCCATGCAGCACTGTGTGGCCTATGGTAGCATATCCTGGGCATGGCTGTCCTTGTCCATGGTGTTTCTCTTGCCCAGAGGACACAGGCTGTGTGGGGAATGGCCTCTGGTGTCTGCTCTGGGACCATTGCTGAAGATTCCCATCCTTCCCTGCAGAAGGGATCTACAGCTGGGGTTGTGGTTCAGGGGCAGGTGAAGCTGTTTTTGCCAGATCTGAGTTCTCCAGGTGGTTCTGTCCAGCCTCTCTCCCCTCTGTCACTGCTTTGCAGAGTTCTGGTGTTCTCCCTCTCTGCTCCTCCATGATGTGTGGTGGGAGGAGGGAGCTGTGCCACCATGTCGGGATCAGGGCTGGAGGAGGATCTCCATCTGCAGTGGGAAGGACAAATGTTATTGACCTGCTCTGGCATCTGACCAAACAACAGACACTCACCCCTCCCAAAAAGCCTCTCTGATAGCTTAATTTCTTAATTGCTATCTGTGATCAGGATGTCAGCTCTGGCTCTCCTCCAAGATCTGTCACTTCCAGCAGGCTGGTGCTCACTGCCACCTTGCTTTGGTCACTGTTTTCAGTTTACCTGAATAACTGGCTGGAGAGTGTCTCATCTCCATGCAGGCTGCCTCTGCTGCCCCTGAGGGCAGTGGTGAGTACTGAAGAGTTCAAAAGACTGAGGAGTGCCAGTTCAAGACCCCTCCAAGCCTTGTGCCTTGGCCAGAAATCGAGGGTTGGAGCTGAACTGAGTGTTCTGAAGTCCCAGGCAGAGTCAAGCACAGTGCTAGAAGAGGTGAAGACACGTGGTGCTGGGCTCAGGATGGAGAGCTGGAGAGCATAGTCGGATGCCTGGGGGTGAGTAGGACCCAAAGGAGAGCTGCCCTCTGTGGGCACTGGGTGATGGGGATTCCCAGTGGTTCCAGCTCCAGTTAAAGCAGTGCCATGAACATGTGCAGCAGGAGCTTGCAAGCTGCAGCACAGCAAGGCTCTGTATCTCAATAAGCAGCACTCCAAGGCAGACCTGAAAATAAATATTTGAAGAAGAAATAGTACTCTGTCTTCTGTTGTCTCTCCTCCTTCTCTTTCGCTCTCTCTCCTCTCCCCCATCTCCTGTCTTTCACGTATGACTGAACATGAGAGTTCATTGTTAAAGGGGTTTTTCTTGTGGGTTTTTTCCCTTTCTCTACTTCCCCAAGGAGGAAGCTCCAGGTGCTGCACTGTTAACAGTCCCATACAACAGCAAGGGCTGCCTTTGTGCCGAGTTTGTCCATGCCCAGGATGATGGGTGCTTGTTTTTTTTCCTCTGTGCTTAGTTTGTTTGCTATGATAAAACACAAATAGATGGCTCTGCCTTTTTCAGGGAACAGATACTATGGGATCAAGCTGCCTGAAGTCTGTAAGTGTGGGTCAGCCCAACACTACAACAGGTTTCCTCATTCTTAGCAGGTCAGCGGTGCCATGAGGGATACTGCTCCTGGTCCCTGTTCTTGGTGGGAAAAGTTAAAGTTAGGCCAGAGAGGAGACAGCTAGGCTTGCGCTTTCCTGGAAAAAATGGAATAAGAGACTGCTAAGCTGTGGATGGATGTGAAGGTCAGGGCACTCGGACTCTGTGTCAGACAGAAGGTGAGCTACTGAGGCAGAGGTGGGAAAATCAGCCTGCTGCTGGCTGCTAGCTGGGCCACCAGAGAGAGGGGTGCCCATGCCCACACAGTGTGCACTCTGCCTTAGTTGTACAGGGCTATCAGGGAAAGTTGGGGTGTTGTGTGCAGAAGTTGGTCCTGGAAAAGTGAATGCAGAGTCAGCCCACAGGCTTTGCAATCTCCCACTGCATCTGAGGATCTGTGGGCTGGGAAAGGAGCATTGGCATCATCTAGAGCCCTCCTCTGAGCATGAAGGAAAGTGTTAGGAGAAATCAACTGTAAAAGTAGAGGTGAAGAGTGGTAGTGAGAAGGGAACGGGGAAGGGAAAGGCTCCAAAGGGGAAATGGGACTAAATAACGCAGAGGTGGTTTAAGGATATCTGAGACGTCACAGGCAAGAGAGATGGGCCGGGGGAGATGTAACTTTGAGAGAAGTCTTCTCCGACTGGCTGCAAATGTTTGCTAAGCTCCTCGGCTATATTTAGCAGGCTCCGTGCCCTTTGGAGAGCTCTCCAGGCAGATGGCGGAGGAGCGCTTTGCCAAATGGTGGAAGCCGTGTCGGAAGGGGGTGCCCGGCATTCAGGGAAAGAAGTTTAATGTCAGCTTTGCCCTTTCTGCAGCAAAGCCAAGCAGTTCGCTTTGCTGCCCGCTGGACAGGGCTGCCAGATGGCCAAATATTTGCTTATAAATTAGCAATGGGAAACAGGTGATGCAAAGCCCTAAATTGAAGAAACCAAGGGCCTGGATTGGACTCTTCCTCCTGTGCAGGATGGTCTCTGCAGAGCAGGATTGGGTGGATGCGTTGTAGGGGCAGCACAAGGAGATCTCAAAGCCAATGAGCCCGGGCACGGCACTGTCATCTCTCCCCTCCTCACTGACACAGTCACGGGCCATTACTCAGGCATGTGCAGCCTCTGGCTATGTTTGTTTTAAACCAATATACAGAGAAAAACAGCTTTTCTCTCTGGGTAAAAAAAATGCTGCTTGGTCTTGTATCTGTGCAGTATCTCACTGAATGGGATATGACTGGAATGAAATTTCCAGGCACTAATGCAATAGAAGTACTTGTAATTTGTGTGTGTGCCTGTGTGGGCACAGGCAGTGTACCTGATCTGGTGCTGAGCAGCATTCCATATGGTCCTACCCTTCTGGAGCTCACCTGTGAAACGGGTTCCTGGCTCATTTTGGGTGTCTCTGCATCAGGGGCTCTGTGCCAGCAAGGAATTAAAGCCTGAGAAATGCCAAAAGATTTTGACTTGGGGGGGTGGACAGGGACCACAGGGATATGCACAGACTCTCAGCAAGGTAGTTCTAATGCTGCCTCTTGCAAGTCTTCCCAAATTACAGTACTGTCCAGCTCCCTGCTCTCTGCATGCCTTGACTCCAGAGGCATGAAATTATTTTTAACAAAAGTAAATTTAAAAATAATGGCTTCCCTTTTATTTGCTGCCTGAAGTTGGAGCTGTGTGTTTACATGTTCCCTGGTGTTCCTGCACAGGCGGGAGCACTGGCCTCTCTCCTCTTCCGTTGGTTTCTTATGAAAGCCAAGCTTCCTGTGTTTTAACTTGACTCCAGGGGCTGGGGCTTGGAGAAGCTCTACCTCTGTAATGCTTGCAATAAAATCGTAAGTGCTGGCTACGCTGCTGTAAAACTTTTATTGCTGTGGGAAGAGGAACAGCAAATCCTCCCTCTCTCCCTTCTCTCCTTCCATGCTGCTCCCCGACTCTGGCTCTGCTCGCCTTCTGGGGCTCTGAGCCTTTGTGCCAGGCAGCACTGAGTGCATCCCATTTCCCTCTGCTTGTGCTCCCCTTGATCCCCTCCCCGTCCTGCATCCCTGTGGCTGGTCTGCTGCTGCTCTGGCCTCGCTGTGCCCCATGGCAGTGCACTCCTGCCCCCTTCCTCGTCCCTTCGATGCTGTGTGGCTGCTCAGCAGCGCCTCAGCTCTGTTTGTGGCGTGATCCGAAGGAGAGGAACCGTAATAGCTCTCTGTGTAGTGGGGCCATCCGTGCGTTTTGCATTTCATGGCGGCTGGAAGTGTGGTGTGCCTTCCCACACCATCCCTTACGTATTTATAGATCACAGCGGCATTATCCGTGTGGATGCAGATCGTGCACGACAGTTTTCTATAAATACAAATGCTCTGTAATTATCGTTAGAACTATTTAGCCCAATTCAAAGGTAGATTAAATAATGAATGTGTGTGTGATATGCCTGTCGACATCAACAAATGGAAAGAGACATCTCTGGATGCATATCGGGAGGTTTCCCTGGTGAAGGAGTTGGGGGAGGAGAGCAGGGAGCTGAGCTGAGTGTTGCTGGAAGTGCCTTTTTCTCAGAGTTCAGGCAGTGCCGTGGGGACCGATGGCCACACTTGGCTCCGTGGTGGGCTCTTGGGACTGGTGGTTCAGGAGGCACCGTGCCAAGGGTGGGCAAGGAGGATCAGCACACACAGCAGCCATTGGTATTCACAGCTACCCATGGCTCTGCATCTTTGCCCTTCACTTTCACTGGTCTCGGGAGCAAGGGGACGTAATTTCAGGCTAGGCTGCTGATGGAGAGCTGTGGAAGGTGTGTGATAAGGCTCTCCAAGGCCTCTGGCCCCTTGTTTTGTGAAGTAATTGATTTTCTCTGAGGCCATGCATGCTCTGGCATGTTTCCCTTCCTGCTGGTCTCTCACTGGCCACAAGCTGGTCCACAGCAGAGCCATGGGGACCCTGGCTCTCTCCCCGCTTTTGGCCCCTGCCACCCCTTGGAAAACGAAGAGGGGAACTTTGGAGCACTTGCACAGGACCAGTCTCTTGCATGGTTCTTGCTGAGGATGACGTGCTTTATTAGCATCACAAAGGGGTAAAGCAAGGGACAGCTGGCAGGATTGGGAAGAGCAAGGGATCAGTGGATTTAAAGGATAAGGATGGGTGTGTGGGAACCCCTAAGCACTGTGTGTGCCCCAGGAGGGGAGTTTGCAAAGCCGATGGAAGAACAAGGAACAGTCAGCACTGCCTTTAACACAGGAGCTTCTGTCTCCTTGCCTTTTCCCAGGTTCAGTGAAGCCTCTACACACAGGTCACCTCTCCATTAGCTCCTGTGCAGCTGTGCTGGGTCTCAGCCCTTCCCGAGTCCATGTCACATCATGGGCTGCTCCCCTGCCCTGGGGACAGCAGCGTCGGGAGCATCAAGGGAAGTGGGGCTGGGAGGAAGGGCTCCATCACAGTAACTAATAACTGTGTGCTGACAAATTGAATTATACCTTTTCCACTTGCCTGCACTATTGATCAGAGGAAAGGTTTGTGTTTTTGTTGGGCTATTTTTTTCTTTTTCTTTTTAAGTTACAGTTGCAATGTCCTGGGGGCTTATAATGAACTAAATAAGGTCAGGTTAGCAGAAGAATCAAATCTGCTCTGTCAGCAGAAGCGTGGGCTTTTCCTGGCTCTCGCCCTGCCTGGCAGGGGTGGGGTGGGCTGCCAAGAGAGGCAGGAGATGCCCAGTGGCACACAAGGAGCCAGGATATGGCCAGGCATAGCACTTGCCCAGTAGCTCTCTGTGGGGTCCCTGCCTGGGGAAGCTGGTGGTGTTTGGTTCTTTGCTCCAGGGCCGAAATCCTGCTGTGAACTCAATTAAATCTGTATTGGGGAAAGGGGGCATAAATTACCCAGATGAAACGAATGAACAAAAAAAACCATGTGCAGAGAAATGCCAGCCCACCTTTAAAAGGCTTTATTGACCTCGGGCACGTGTCACCTTGGTAGCAGACGCTGCAGGGGAAAGGGGACACTCCCTGGTGTCCTCCTTTGTGTCCCCACTCCTGGGCTGGGACTGGAGCGGGACAGGGCTGTTGCAGGAGGAGCTGAGGGTTGAGGTAGTCTGTCTGTACCAGGACAGAGGTGAGGCTGGAGGCTGCTCTCAGGTGATGGTTTGCAATGGTAGCATTGAGGTAGCAGTGTCTGCCTAAGAGGGAAGGACAGCTGCAAGTCCAGCAAGTGTCCCCAGCAGCTTGTGTGTCCCATGCTCTGTTTAACTTGCTGCTCCCAAAGGGGAATCCAGGGGATGTGTAGTGCTGTGGCCAGCTCCACAGTTCTGGGGCTGTGCTCAGCCTTGGCCTCGGGCCATCTCTCAGTGACTGGTAGAAGTAGGGACCTTCACATCTTGTTTTTGTGTTATTCTGTTTACAAAGACCTCAGCTGATATCTCAGCTGCCCTGGGGTGGCTCTGGATGCTCTCCAGAGCTGTCTGTGTGCTGGCAGAGCTGCTGTGCTCCACACAGTGGGTTTTCTCTCTTTGCACACAAGTCCCCTCCCTGGTGAGCCAGGAGCCCCAGGCTCTGGAAGCGCAGGCTCTGCCAGGACGAGTTCCCAGCCTGCCCCATGTCGCTCCTGCTGCACTGGGACTCGCTTCTCTTCTGCACCCTTCCATACAAAATTAACTGATTACAGGCAAGGACCAACGAGCTGTGACCCCTTGTCTCAGTGTATTGGGCCATGTGGAGGAAGAGTGGCTGGGGAGCCTGTTTGGTGTCCCCTAGGACCTGCCAAGGTGTGGCCAGCACCCGGGGATACTCTCTGGATACAAACCTCGTGTTTCTGCTCTTAATTGCAACCTTCCTCCTCCCACACTGCCTTGCTTGAGAGTCCGGCCACATCAGGTATGGGATTAACATTCCTGGCACAGCATAACTCCATCACCATTTCTATTAAACTCATTTGCTATCTAAAGGAATTCATTTTCCACTTTGTTTGCCCATGAGAAAAAAAAAATCCCTCTGAGCTAAGGCCCCAGTGTTTGAGAAGGTGGAGTGGGGGACAGCTGGGTGCCACATCCCCTCCTTCAGCTGGGAGAAGGGATGGCATTCCCACCATCCATACAACAAGATGCCCACCACTGTGCTTCCACCATGCTCTTGGAAGCAGATGCTGCCCATTGCTGGCACCAAGGCTAGGGCTTGCTTTCTGAAACAAATTACACTGTTTCACCCTAGGATGAGTCTTTGCAAAATCACAGTGTCCCCTTTTCCTCAGGGATATCCCTGGACTTCCTGGAACTCTACCCCCTTTGAAAAATCAGGGTTCATTGGCATCTACAGCAAGTTCAGGGAGAATCCAAGCTGGATTCTCTCTGCCTGCTCCCTCATCTCCTTGTGTGCCACATCCTTCAGTCACTTGCTTTGCAACAGGCCCAGGAGCTGGATTCCTGCCCCTGCCTGGGATGTGGAGCCAGTCTGTGAATTTGGGTGCATGAGAGAGGAGGAAAACAATGATACAGGGGTGCCAGAAGAAGTGTGTGTGTTTGTGTGGCATGTGAGGAAACCTCTTCTGTGTGTGCATCTCCTCCAGGAATTGTGGGGCTCTTGTTGGCAGCCCTCCCATGGATTATCACCTCCCAAATGGGTACCTCCTGCCCAGAAAAAGGAGGCAGACGCTCTACAGCCCTCTGTGCTTCTGCTTTCAAGGTCAGAGGCTGCTGATTATTGATCTACATCCTCACTACACATCTGGTGCTGAGGGGAACCTTCTCTGCAGCCTCTAGACATTAGCACCCATCCTGCATGGCCTTGCCAGCTCAGCCACCTGCAAGGGAAGGAGGGCTTTAATCACTCCCTGCCTCTGCTGGGCAGCATTTGGGTTTGCAGCTGGCCTTGCTGGCTCCCAGCTCTGCCACACCCCCTAAGCTGCTTGTGCAGGTTCCTCCTGGGGTCAGTGAACCCCTGCCAGGGTGTGCAGCAGCAGGGTGGGAGAGCAGATGAACTGATGTGGGATCTGGGGAGCAACTGCTGCGGCCAAGTGGTGGATCTAGCAAGTTTGGGATATTCAGCATGGCTTTGAGTGCCCCACAGGACTCAATGTTCAGGGCAATCTCCCAGCAGATAGAATATCTGACTCCAAGGCAGGCAGAGGAGGGGTTGGAATCCAGCTTCCCAGGGAGCCTGTGGAGCCATGTGTTATGGGGAAAGAAGGAAGGTGGTGATGGAGGCCACCAGCTGTGGAGCACTGGGCCACCCTCCTCATGTGGTGGCCACCAGCTGGATGTCACGATGATCTCTGGCTGTGACCCCTCTGTCTCATGGACTGCCATGGTCAGAGCCATCGAAGGCTGCTGTTGGAATGCAAGCTCCTGGGTGTAGATCACTAATTGGAGCCCCTGGAAAATTACAGCCCTTCATAGCTGCTGACCATTTTCCTTCATCATCATCATTTGCAGCTAAACTGTGGCTCTGACAGGGATCACAGCAGTTTTCAGCCCAGAGCTGAGTTGGTTTTGAGCCCTCCTCACCTGCCATGGGCTTTGCTGTCCCTGTCCCTTCCCATGGGATTAGCTGTGTTCCCAGGATATATCCTGCTTCATCCAGAGAGAAACCAGTTTCCCTCCCACAAATCCTTTCTCAGTGGCTGGTACTAATGGAGAAGAGAAGTAATCAAGCCAGTTTAACCCCCCTGCTACCTGTGACTCTCCTGCAAATCTCATTAATGAGCCAGCTCAGGTTGTGCTAATTACCACAACCCTAGCAGGCCGCTGAGAGCACCAGGAGTTAACTAACACTCAATTAACCCCTGGTTGCTCGTGATGATTTCCCCTGTTCACAGCAGCCTCAGAAATTCAACAAGAAAACAGCGGCAGGCAGAAGATAGATGAACCTCTTGTGCAGCTGGGGAGGTGACAACTTTCCAGTGTGGCTGGGAAGCCACAAAGCCAAGGGATCCCAGGCCACCCAACTGAGCTCTTCATCTGCTCTTCCCTGGTGGTTTGGGGCACCTTGGAGCCCCTCTTTGAGTCAGGAGTGTCAGGTCTCAGCCGCCTCTCCATCCCTGGAAGAACCCAGCCAGATGGATGCAGGGAGCATCCAGCCCTGGTGCAAGGGAATGGAGCAGGTGGGATGGAGAAACCAGGAGGGGTTGAGGTGATCAGGGAGTTCCTTGACCAGGAATGCAGACCCCATCCCATGGGTCTCTGGGAGCCTTTGACCATGGTGTATCTCACGCCAGTCAGCCTGTAGACTCCCAAGACACCTTGGCTGCAGGGCTCAGATGTGTGAGGGTTGCAGCCATCTCAACCACTTGCACCCCCCAGGCTGTGCAGAGGGCCTGGGGCAGCCCCAGCTCCTGACAATGCCTGAGCTGTGGCCCAGAATGTGCCCTGCAGTTGCTATGGCGACGTTGCCTTTTCTTACCTCACTGGGGGAAAAAAAGCCTCCAAACATTTAATTCTGCAGCCCACCTGGGAGCCTTTTAAACTCCCCATTTGGTGTTTGACATGTAATAATTTTTCTGTTTTTAAGATTATCCTAAAATGCTCATTCTCTTTCTCTCTCTCAAAATCTCAGCAGTGGAGCTTCAGAAAGAAATCAGCATAAAAAATACCAATACAAGTTTCAAATGCCAATTTGTCACCATCAGCGGGAACAGGCAGTGACAGGCACCAGGGAAGGAGTGAGTCAGGGCTGACAGTGCCGCACACTCCAGCCACTGCTGACCGGCTCCCGTGGGAGATGCCAGGTGGAGAGCTGAGTCCACGGCTGAGAGGGGAGAGGAGGTGATGGGTGGAAGTGAGGAATTTAGGGAGGAGAGCTGGTCCTGGTTGGTAGCAAGGAGGGCTTTGATCTGCTGCCCCACATACACAGTGCTGCCGTTGCTCAAGACAGTCATCAGTGCAAAAAGGAAAAGAAGATAAAACCTCCCTTAAGAAACCAAATTAAGATTTGGATCAATTCCCCAGGTCTGCCTCATGCTCCCAGGTGACCTGGGATCCCCCTGGATTTCCTGGCTGGTGCAGGGGAGCAGAGCCCAGCCCTGCCAGGCTCCCAACCTTGACGTGCAAATAAATATAGTCAAAACTGTCAGGCGCCGGGTGCTGCGGTGCCAGGAGGCACTTGGGTACCACCAGCGGGACCCCATCATATGGCTGTTCATGCTTGGGTATGCACACACCTTCCCAAGCAGATGGTCTGCTCCACAGCACTGGGATCCAGCAAGCCTGTGGAGCAATTTAATCTCCAGAAATAATTTAATATGGCTTCCTCCAGAGTATGGTGGTTTGGGGTTTTTTTCCCTGACCAGCCGTAGAATAATTTAATCCTGCCTTCTGTGTGAAGGTCTATTTTGAGCTTGCCACCTGCAGAGTGTTTTAATCCCACAACTCACAAAGTAATTCAATCCTCTCCCTTGGTGAGTAATTTAATCCTCTAATTCCAGGGTAATTTAATCCCCTCCCTGGGGAATAATGGAATAATTTGATCCTCAATTTCCAGGGTAATATGATCCTTTACCTGAGAAGCTCAAAACTTCAAACCAGCCACCTGCCTATCTGCAGGCACTACCATCCCTGCAAAACGCTGCCTGCCAGGTGGGGATCTGAGTGTTCTTCCAGTAAATCCATCCCCACACCGGCCAGGGTAATCTGTGCAGGTCCAGAATGGGCAAAACCATTCAGGACTGCCTCACCCTGGGACACTTGAGCCTGGATGTGTGTGTTTGCTTCATTTAAATTCCTCCTCAACCAAATAATCCATTTTCTGATTAATTAGTTTTAATCTAGGTTGGTGCCATGGTTGTTAAAGCAGGACAGCCTTTGCCCCCACTCTGGGGGGCTGCTGGCATGAGGGCAGGGCTCCTGTGGGCTTGTGTTGGTCTGAGTTCTCAGTTCTACACACACACACACACACATACATATATATATATAGATATAGATATAGATATATATATATATATATATGGATTGTCTTCCTATATACCTGGAAGGGTAGTGCTGTGTACCCTCACATAGCATTATCTCCACCAGGACTGGCCTTTGAAATGTCTTAACCTCAGGTGCCATTCAATCAGGACTCCTTGCACCTTGCACTGAGGGTCTGCAAGCAAGATCCCAGCCTCCAACTCTCCCTGAGGAGCTGGGAGCATGGCAGGGCCCTGGAGACCACCTGCTCCTGGAACTGAGCCCCCCTGCCCTGCCACAGCATCCTGGGCACGTTCATGTCCTCTGTCCACACTGTCCACTCTCACGGGGCCTTAGGACATGTCACATGCCACCTCCAGTATGCAAATCCACCTTGAAAGCAGTGGAGACTCCCTAGGGAGTGCAGAGAAGAGAGATTCGCTCCAGGAATCTCGCTGGTTTACGCTTCTCCTCCTCATTTCTGCTTAGCAAAGGCTCAATAGGACAAAGAGTTTCCTCGGCCTAGATGTTAAAAAGAGAAATCCCAATAATGATAGTGTCTCTTTCCATGCAGAGGAGGATCTGTGGAATATGCAGAACAGAAATATTTCCCTGTCCCTCTAAAGACTGCAGCAATTTGTACTCAGAAGAGGGATTAGCATACTAGGAAGGAAATAACACCCTGAGAAGCACTTGTGAGAGAGGAGAAGGAGGGAGCGGGGCAGGAAGAGAGACCTGCAAAGGGGATCTACTGAGGCCATGTTGGCCCCAGGTTTGGGGTGCCAAGGCACAGATGGGATGATGCCGAAGCACAGAAGTTCCCCCCCATGGCAGAGGGGGATGGGGTTGGAGTCCATCCTCCGCTGGGAATTCCCCAAACCAGGCAGCCCCACCCACACTCTATGGGGCCCTTTTGCACAGCGTGGTCTATCCTGCATCACCTGTCACATCTCCAGGGAAAAGTGCTGAGGCTGAGACTGTGATTATTCTTTTTGTTTAATCCTGCTGACAAGTTAGTGCTAGAATCTTGGAAACCAAAAGGGAGGCAAGTGGCTTGGATGACCAGAGCCAACTTCCATCACTCCCTGCCTGTTGTTCCCATCTGTAAAGCATTGAAATAAACATCCAGTTCCCCCCATCTTGCTGCCCCCCTGGGACCCCCCCATCACCTGCCACAGCTCTCTGCAATCTCCCTCTGGGGCTGCACTGGGCTCAGAGGTGCCAGTGATAATTGTCTTTCCTAGGGACAGACAATTCAAACAAAAATCCTTGCCTGGCCTAAAGAGAAATCATTGCTCGTCCTACTGCATGCTTTATATGCCCTGGTCCCACCTGGGACTGCTAAAATTCTGTTTTTAAAAGTCTACTTTGTACAAAAGTCTGTCCTGGATATGTCATCTTGCATTCTAACGTGATATATTAGACAAATAATTCTCTGTGTGCAAAGCGTTCCTAAGGACCTGCAGGCCAGAGGGAAGAGAGAGGGGCTTGAATATCTTTAAAAATCCCATTCTAAATGTTTCCATTTCAAAGTCTCTTCTGAAAATTCTGTTCCATGCCACATCTCATGCCCAAAAGTCAGCTCTGCCAGTGCCTTCTGTGTCATGCTGATGCCACGTGGCAATGCTCTGTGGGGCAATGGTGGGCTCGTGCAGGCTGTGCTGTGTCTCCCAGATGTTGTAGCCTTCTGTTGGAGTGGGGGAAAAGAGCAGGAAAAAAAAGTCTCTCCCTTTACTCCTTGAAATCTGAGCCGCTCTCTTTAACCAGTCTTGGTGTTCATTCACCTCTCTTCCCCTCTAATGAGTCGGTTTTTGTTCTCCCATATCACGTCTGGATGCACATTGCGGGTAATTGATGGACAGGACCCGAACTCTGAAAGCTATCAACGTAGCCACTGTGAAATCACACGTCCAAATATGTTTATCTTCCCAGCTTCTTGGGCCCCAGCACTCTTGGACACGGATTTCTGTACTTCAAGGAGGAGAGCAAATTTCCTTCAAAATGTCAGCATAGAAATGAAAGATAAAAGGGAAGACACAGGGACTGCTTAAACTTTGCATTCACAGCAAAGCAGAGTGGTGTGGCTCGCAGGGAAGGAAGTGGAGCTCAGCCATGGGCAGGCTATTCTGGGGGGGTTGGTGGTGCCTCAGGGGCCAGGATGCTGCCCTGTGATGGGTGCACTTCCAGTGGTGACTCCCAGCCAGCACTGATGTGCAAACTGCCTGCTCTTCTCCACCTGTTTTCTCTAGGAGTCACCCCAGCAGGTTGGAGTCTGGGTGTCTTCTTCCACCATGAGCTGAACTCCTGGTGTTTGGCACAGGTGGGTCCCTGGGGTCACACCAGGTGTCCACCCCAGCACTGGGGGAGGTCTCCATTCACCTGGTGTTCCTCTAGGATGTGAGGAAGCAGCCCTGGATGCCCTGAGCCTCTTTGCTCTTTGAGGACAAGGCTGTCGTGTGGCTGCAGCCACTGGGGGTGGCAGGCAGTGGCCCCACCGTGGTGGGCTCATGTCTGTGCAGGTACACCCTGCCTGCCCTCAGCGTGGCTTTTGAGTGCTCTGTAAGTAATTCTTGATTGCAGGAATCACTCCCCACACAAGCACCTCTCCAAAGCAGCAGCAGATGTTTGGTGCTCCTCCTCAGTCCCTCCCTGAGCTGTGGCATGGGAGGAAAGTGGCCGAGCTGCAGCCAGAGAGCTGGGAGCATTTCCTGACCCGTGAGGAGGATGGAGACCATTCCTGCCACCCAGGCACGGTGGTTGTCTCCTGGCCAGAGCCTGGGGGGCTGCCCACGACCACCATGGAGGCATTTCAGGGAAAGCACAAGCCCTCCCCCATTGCAGCTGGAGCGGCCGCAGCGCTCCCTGTGTGCTGCTGATTGACAGCCGAGACGCGTGGCCGCACATCTTGTTTTCAGCAATCTGGGTGTTTGTGTTG
This sequence comes from Dicaeum eximium, assembly GCA_013396995.1. Classification (NCBI taxonomy): domain Eukaryota; kingdom Metazoa; phylum Chordata; class Aves; order Passeriformes; family Dicaeidae; genus Dicaeum; species Dicaeum eximium. The sequence goes on from VWZP01000777.1 coordinate 273,258, forward strand.
GCAGAGCCTGGCTCACGCTCATGACAGGAGCTGCCTCTCACTGTCAGCAGCAGCTCTGCCGTCGCTGAGCCTTTGCACACCCACTTCTTCCCTGGAGCTGCTGTCGGCTCCACCAGCCTCTGCTCCTGGCACCTCTTGCATTGCTGCCTGCAGCCATGGTGCTGCCAGGCACCTGCTCCCTGCCCTCCTGCAAGCTCAGGTTTTGCCCCTCTTTTGATGTAGCCCTGTTGCTCACCATCCCCCAGCCATCATCCCTCTCCCGCTGTCCTGGAGAGCTCCTCATGCACCAGGATCAAGGCTTAGTCTGCTTCCGACCTCACTCCTGAGGTAGTCTCCTTTAAATACCGACAGCGGGTGAAGTGAGGAGCCCTTGTGGATTTGCTGCGGAGCTCCTTGGGGATGGTGTAGTTTGTGCTAAGCAAGATCTGGGAGTATAGGCTGGGAGTGGTCTCTCTGGGCTCTCATCTTTCTATCTCCAGCCTTCTTTTCTTGAGGAGCTCTGTGGGATGAGGATGAGCTACCAGAGCAGGTCTGTGGTGGGATGTGGGTGGCAGCAGAGCCAGGGCCCTGCTCAGAGCCCACCCAGCCCATCAGCTGCAGCCTGTCAGTCCTGCTCACTCTCCCAGAAACTCTCCAGGAGTGCTGAGGCTGTACCGACTGTGGCTGCAACCCCTGGGATGGGGCTGCCTGCCCAGGCTCCTGCTCCTCTGGGCTGCAGTGTGGGATGCATGTGCTGGATGTGAGCTGCACCTACTGAGCTGCAGCCACTGTCTCACCCCATGTGAAGAGTGCAGGTCCACAGCCCTGCCGTGCCTCCTGGCTATGCAGCCTCACATACATCCCTTGTAGTCCCTGTCCTCCTGTTGCACTGTCACCAGGAGATCCCACTGCAGGGCCAGTGAGCCCTCAGCCTGCCAGCAGGACAGGGCTCTGCCCATGCTGCCATGCAGGGACCTGACAGCAGCACGGGGTGAGAGTCCTGTGCCGCTGCCTTCGGATGACAGATGCTGCCGTGTGCTGGCAAAGCTTCCAGGCTCTGCCTGAGAGTGGTCGGGAGTGGAAGGAGCTCTTGCCTGGTATTGCCAGGGAAGGGAGGTGAGGAGAAAGAGGAGGACGAGCTGGAGCACGGGTACATCTGGGGACACGAGCTCGACAGCAGGGCTGCAGGGAGGGGAGCGCGTGGGAGAGGAGCTTGGACTCAGGAGTGAGCATGTGTGTGCACAAAGGTCATGTGTTCATTGCCTGACAACATGTCCATATAGCAAAATCACCTCTGAGCACCTCAAAATCACCCTACCCACCCCAGGGACAGCAAATGATACTGAGATATCTGTAGATGCTTCATGACTCAAATGAGAGCTTGGTTGCCAACCTACTCCTCTCCTTCTTCCCTACTAGTGCTAAAAAAAACCTAAAGAGGGTTTTGCAACCCTAAATTCAGCTCCTGGCCCATTTGCAGTCTGCCAGCAGAGTATTAGGTTGGGTCACTTGGTCTACAAAAGTCGGGGCTGCAGGAGGAAGCTTTGAGCCATCTCTGAGACCTCTCAGTAGCCCCAGAGCACCCTTTGGTTCTGTCATGAGAAATGCATCCAAAAAGGCACCTTTTTGATGGAGAAAAATGAAACAGAAATAGGCTTCTGGAAGTCTTCACTTCTGTGGAAGTGAGGACAAGCCACATTTCATCCTGCCCTCCCTGGAGCTCTGGAAGCCTCTTGTGCTGCCAGAGCAGCTCTTGCACAGGGAGCCCCTCTTGGGAGGCACGTATCCTCCTCTAGCAAATGCATTTACCACAGTGTGAAGCACAAACTTGTCTTCTTTGTGTGTGACTCCAGGCTGTATTGTAGATTAAAAGATTTGTCTTTCTCCTTTATCCAGCAGGTGGGTCTCTGGTGGCTGTTTCGATACCATTCCTGCATGGGCTCTGGGATGTCTGTGCTGAGGTTCTCAGTAAACTCAATTACACTGTGGTAATAGCATGGTATTGACTCAGGAGCCTCAGCAACACAGGACTCTTGCCGTTTATTAGTTGTTTAATTATATGGCACATCAGGCCAAAATAATGTCATTAGCTAATTAGCCCATGTTGGGGGTATTCGTAATTTTTCTTAAATGAATGTTAGCATCAGTGAAAGGTGCCAGCTGGTAGCCCAAGAGTCAGGGCTCCTTCTGTGCATAGAGCAGGTTGAGGCTGATGCCAGTCTAGATGGTCCTTCATGTGTCCCATGGGCACAGGTCCCCTGCCACCTCTGGGGACAAGGTGTCCCTGGTTTGGGTGAGCTACTCATAACAGCACCTTCTCTCAACATGACTGGGACCCCCAGCACCCTCCAAAGAGCTCACTATGGGCATGGCTGGGCCAAGCTCATGTCCAGGGGTTATTCAGCAGCAGCATTTCAGGATTTGAGGAGTAGTACGGTGGCACTGAAAGGCACGGCTCTGCAGGACTGTCACACAGCTCGGACACTGCCGTGTGCTGCCAGAGCGGCTGGGAGTCACTGCCCCCGTGTTTGACACCAGCCACGCACGGCTGAGCACACTGAGAAGGGGAGCCAGTGGCACGTGCTGCAGTCCTAACCCACCGGAGGGGGTGACAGCAGCACAGCCGTAGGGCTGAACCTTGTTGTGGCACCCCTGGTGCTCCTCCCATGGCCTGTTTGGCCCAGGAATTCACACAGTTACTCAGCAATGCCTCATTTTCCTCTGCCTGAGGGGCTGGGAAGGCAGAGCCCATGTGTCCTGTGCAGGAGATGCTGCTAGGACTGCAGTGACTGCCAGTACACACCCCATCCCCATTCCTGTGTGCAAACACCAGAATGGACTTCCCTGCATTCCCAGACTCCAATGTTTTGGACTGGGGCTGTGTGCTAGGGATGGATCAGTCTGCCACAGGATCTGCTCCTCGTTTCACCCTGGTGACAGGGCACAGCTCAGCAACATCCCAGTGGCTCACCCGGAGGTGGATGCAGGCTGCTGGCATGGAGATGGGGTGTGTAAATCCTGTGGGATAAATCCCGTGGGATTAGGAGTTCAACAAGACAGTTCTGGCTGTCTCCCTGTGGTTTCTGTGGCTTTTCTGAGGAGGAGGCAGCATTGCCATGTGAGAGCACTCTGGGCAGGATGCTGCAGGATGTCCATCAGGGATATTGTTATTATTAGCATTTCTTGGCTGCTCTATCCCACCAGCACCAAAGGTTTTCAGTGTGATGACTCCTGACTTAATGTTAGTCCTTCAGCTGGCTGCTTTGGACCTGCAATTCCCAGTTGTTGCCCTCACAAAATTCTTACCATTATTTAACCCAAACAGGTTAGCTCTGTGCTTTACAAAATACATTTGCTGATCCTGAAGATTTCTAAATGTCTTTCAATCTGGCTGGGTCTCTTCCAAACTCTGAAAAATTGCAGGGCCCTGCAGATGCTTTCATGTCTTTAAGGACAAGTTCTGCCAACTGGAGAACCTCCCTGGGGAGCCCATGCACTCCTGAGAGGTTCAAGGGTCCATAGCAAATAACTCCAAAATTAACCATGCAGGCCTTCCCCGAGTCCTCAAAGGCACAAGTTCAGATGAATAAAATAAATTTGGAGTTAATAGACCACACTGAATTTGAAATACGACCTTTTTAAAAGGGGGAGGGGGAATAGAAGACTTGTCCAATAGTTAGAAACTTTCCTTTGTTCATACCTTCTTATCTCCCCAGTGCCATAGCTGCTTAACTGGAGACTCTCGCAAATAATTATATTCCAGAGTAGAGAATTCTTTGGTGGACAGATTTTTTTTTTTTTTAAGACACATTAGCAGGAAACAAAACTAGGCTTGTAAGGAGAATGAGTTACATCCTTCTGTTGGCCATTGCTGGTGTGGTTCCACAGCACTGCTGTGAGATAATCACCCATTCTCCTATGCTCTGCTGCTCACCTTAATAACTCTCCCAGGATTTGATGTAATGGTTTACATAACCTTTCTGAAGCATCCTGAATTCTGATGCATCCAGCACTTAAATGTGACATTGAGTCAACTCTGAAGTACTTTACAGCTGGGTGATGCTGCTTGGGGCTATGGCAGACGATGAATGGAAAAGTTTCACTTACCAAGATGAACTTTTTACCAACTGAGCTGTGTGTCTGGAAGAAATCTCAGGGTCTCAAATCCTGAGCTGGGTTTGTCTCCCTGTCCTGCCTGTGGATGCATGTAGCACAGGGTTGATCCAGGGCAGCAACTGTGGACTTGAATTCCTGTTACTTGTCTGCATGTGGCCTCTGTAGGTACTTGCCTTGGAGCCCACTGGCTGGATGACATTTATAGTCAGCGAGGAGAAAAAAAGCACATCCAGGCAAAATTCATCTGACCTTTCTCAGGCAGCCACCTTAGAACGAGATGAATCCTGCCCCTGAGAGGCCTTTTCTCTCCATTAGCGATACAGCAGTTCATCCAGCTTGTCCATGGATGCAGGCTGTGTTTGGGCAGATGTATCCCCCCGGATCCCTGCTGGGCTGTAGGATCTGTGCATGGCCAGAGAAGCTGCTTTGCTCCTTCTTAGGGCACTGTGCAGAGTGCAGGTGTGGGAGATGGGCAGCCCTGCTTCCCCCCAGCACCCTCCCCAGCTGAGGCTCTTGCACGTGGCATTCTCCAGCCCAACCAAAGTCACAGTCAGAGGCCAGGGATAAAGATAGACATTTTCTGATATCTGGGGCTGATTCTGCTGTCTTCAAAATGCTGCAGTAATTGCTGGTGTTGACTGTATATGTAAATCTGTATCTATAATAGTCTCTCTCATGTATGTCTGTGTATATATATATATGCAGGCACACGTAGATGTGTGTGTATCTAACATATGTGCTCTCAGCCCACACAGCATATGGGGCTCTGAACGCCACTGGAGCGTGCGCATTCCTCCGTCCCGGCTCGCGTGGCACCCACGGAGCAGGCAGGGTGACATCCTGCCTGTGCCAGCCTCACCACTCATCCTGACCTGCCATTGCCCTCCTGATCCTTCCAACTGGGATTTTCACCCTGCACAGCATGGACATGGTCCAGCTGTCACCGCTGAGGTGTGTGGGGTGGGGGCACCCTCCTGTGCTCCCCTGGCTTTCAGGGTTTGGTCTGTGCTGGGAGAAGGACAAGGCTGTGAGGAGCCTTGCACAGCTCTCAGTGCAGGGGGGTGCAGTGGGATATAGCAGGCTCCCGGTGCTTCACTGTGGCTTGTTCATTAGTTCATGTGTCTTAATAAGCCAGGCTGGCCCTCTGCCAGCAGGGAGTAACTCAGGCTGGGTTGCAGGGGAAGCACCTTGGGAATAGGAAGGAGCACATCGAAAGCACAGCTGTGCCCCAGGCACACACAGGAACCTATCCCAAAGCCATTGAGGCTTGTGCTACTCCAGATTCTGGGCCAAAATCACTCAGGGAAGGGGCTTTTGGCTGTACCTTTCACCTTGGGTGAGATGTGGCTGCAGGGTGTCCCCAGCCCAGCGTCCAGCACAAGTGTCCAGGACATGGTGCTCCAGGTCTGCAGGGAGAGCAGGCTCTCCAGGGTGCTGTCCAACACTCCAATCTCACAGCAGATCGAGGTGCTGCCTGACCCTTTTCACCATCTCTAGAAAGGTCACCATGTCTCCCAGCTCTTTCTTTTTGCCAGTGTGAGTACCTACATCAGACACTGAGCATGACCGCAGTACTTTGATGCAGGTCCTGCTACCGTGGCTGGTCACAGTGAAGCAACATGATTTAATTGTGTGATTTCCAGCCTTGGCATATTCACAGAATCACAGAATACTCAGAATTAGTCCAGAGGAGGAGAGCTGAGGGAAGCAAGAGTCTGCAGGAGTGCGGGGATGGGGAGGGAGAGCACACCCAGCTGAGGGTGGTCTCTGTACTGGCTGTGACCTGAGCATGTCCTGCCAAAGCACAGGAAGCAGAGCAGGTAAGGGAGAAGATGGCAGGTGTAGAGAAAATTCAGGTGTGCAGCTGGGAAAGAGCCTTTCCATAAGAGAGCTGTTGGTGTCAACGATGTTGGTAGTGTCACTGATGGAAAAATTCAATCACTTCCAATGAGGGAAAAATAATTGTCTTTCGAGGTACAGTAGGTTGTTGTCATTTTCCTATGACACACTCCATCAACTTTCAATTTCTAGTACAAAAGCCCTTCGCTCTTGCTCGGGTCTCTCTAATCCATTGCAGTGAGCACTTATGGCAGACATGGCATCGGCTGGGAGACTCGTCTGGGAACAGAAAGGCCTGAATTGTACCAAGCTGAGAACAACACCCAGACCCTGCTGGGCACAGAGGGTGCCAAATGGGGGAAACCACCTTGGGTCAACAGTCAGTGAAATATCTCATCCCCTTGAGCCCCAGGTTCTGTAAAACCAGGAAAACAATATGGTGAGAGGATCACATAGCTTGGGTAGAGGGGTTTGGGGTGACCTCTGGCACTGGGATCCCAGACAGCTTTGGCACAGTGAGGCTCAAACCCTCTAGGGCTGGAGGAGGCAGGTTCAGCCCTGTCCTCCCCTCTTGTATCCATGGTGGCAGAGAGGAGATGAAGGGGAGAGTGGCCAGCAGTGATTTGGAGCAGAGGTGAGTGCACAGGAAAGCCAGAGCTCGGCACTTCCGTGCCACTAGGTGAAATAAGAGGTAATTAGCAAAATATCCCAGCCACAGAGCGTTCTCCTCTAGCACTGGAAGAGGAAATATGTATTTAAAAACACTGCTCTAACAGAGAGAGGTAATGATGTGTTTCAGGGCAGAGCTGGTATCATTCATAAAGCCCATGCTGCTTAATTATATCTGCCCCATTTAGGAGAAAAATGATTTCCCAGTGAGTTTCTGGTTTGTTTTCCTTCTGTCCCACTGTATCTAACTGTGGCTTCAGCTGTTTGACAGGCTCTTTGGGATCTCTGTCTCCAACCACAGCTTGAGGCTGGCTGCCAGCCCCAGGAACTGAGGACTGTCCCTGTCACCAAGTGCCAGCCACCCAGAGGGGCCTCAGAGCTCAGGATGGGCAGAACTGAGGTGATGCTGTCCTACACTGACCCCAGGTGGGGTAGCAGGGGTAAAAGTCCCTTGCTCTTATGGGATAATAGTCAAGACTAGTTGACCCATAATCACAGAATCACAAAATACACTGAGTTGGGAGGGACCCACAAGGATCATTGAGTCCAACTCCTGGCCCTGCACAGGACCATCCCCAAGAGTCACACCAGATGCCTGAGAGGATTGACCAAACACGTCCTGAAACTCTGTCAGTCTTGGTGCTATGACCACTTCTCTGGGGAGCCAGTTCAGTGACCAGCCACCCTCTGGGTGAAGAACTTTTTCCTTATATTCAACCTGGCCCTCTGCTGCTGGGCACACAGCCCTGCTGTCCTTGCTGGGGACTCTTTGGGGACCCCAATATTTTCCTGGCATGCTCTGGCACACTGCTGTCTGCAGGTGCCTGTGCCTGCCGCTGGTTCTGCTGCCCTCCGGCCCTGCAAGCTGGGGCTCTTCCTTCCAGAGAAGAGCTTTTCATGCTGCTTTTAAGCAGCCTTAGCCTGTGGTGCTTTCCTTTCGCCTGTCAGCTCTAGCTTGACATTATTTGGGTAGAAGCAGAGGGGTGGGAGTGTAAAGAGGCAAAATGGTGGCTTTTTTTTATTTCTTGCATTCATAAGACATTTCAAGTGACACAGAGAGACAATAATGTATCACTCAGCTCGAGTAGAGCTTGAATGGTTTAAAAATATGCTTCTGAACTTTCCACCCCTATTCATACACAGGCACCATCCCTTTGGGGTCTGCACTTTGGCAAGAACAAGCAAGGAGTTAAGCAGCTCGGCAAGACGAGCTATTTATGGATGTTGCAAGCTCCCTGCTCTGCTCCCATACCCCATTCAATCCTCTAATTATGTGCAGTTGTTTCATGCTGTGTCTCACCGCGCGCTCTCTGGGGGAAACCACTGGTGCTTTGCCAGTTGATGAGGAGGGGGTGGGAAGGGGGAAGACTGCCACATGTGCCGATGCAGCCTGGGAAAACAAAAGATGCTTTGAGGTCGTTTGTCTGTGGCTGTGGGGATACCAGGGCACAGCCCCGGGACCTTCTGGACAAGGAAGCGGAGCCTGTAAAAGCAACAGCCCCGGTGGGGGAGTTACCTGTGGGAAGGAGGATGTAGGAAACGAAGGTGTGGAGAGACTTCCCCCATCCCTGGGTTCAGTCCTCTGTGTCCCCGAGCCCTCCCTGTGAAATGGAGCCCAGAAGCTGCAAGACAAACATGAGAGAGCAGGAGGGACCACAGGGCTTGCCAGCCACTCTTGCCCTCCAGACAATTCCTCTACAGCACTGCCAGCTTGGAGAAGAAAGCGGCTGCTGCCAGAGGACTCTGAGCCTCTTCTAGCTCCCCTGGCAAGCCTGCCCAGCTGCAGACTTGCTCCAGGGTAACGTAAAAGCTGCCTGTGAAAACTGCCCCTTCCACCTCCGTAAACCCCTGCTAAGATGCTGCTCCAGCATCATAAGAATATTAGTTAATCCACTAAAAGTCTTTGAATAAGTTGACCAAACAAGAAAAGAGACCAGAATAATCTCTGCTGCCTGGAGCTGCGTGGCTGTTTCATTAAAGCAGCTCTGTGAGCATCCTCAGTGCAGCAGCCTGCACCCATCTCCCCCAGAACTTCACATTCCCAGGACACTCCCAGCAGCTTTTCTGGCCCTTATGAATGGTGACAAAGGGGTCTGGGAGAGACCAGCCACAGCCAGTGCCATGTGTCCCCTCCACACTGCAGGGTGAATGGGCTCAGGGAGGACTGGAAGGGACAAGCACCCCCTGCTCATGCAGAGGCTGGACAGGGCCAGGGGGATCTGTGCAGATCCTTGTGGGCACAGGGTTCAATACCCCCAAGGCTGGCATCTGCAGTCCGTGCTGTTGGACTGATAAGAGCTGGGGGCTGTTGCTGGTTACACTGGTCTCAGATAAGTTGCTCAAGGGAACTGGAGATGCCCAGATTCAGTTTTTTGTGTGGCTCTGCCAGGCATGCAGGGCTGTTACCTTCCCTGTGTATCTCTACTCATGTCTCTCCTGCTCCCTCCAGTCCTCTGCCTCGCACTTCCTTCTGGCTTATCCTGGCCAGCTCCAGTGATCCTGAGTCTCCTGGGTCCTTCTTCTCGTGCAAGTGTAGCCCAGCTCTGCCCAGGAATGGCAGAGAGAGCAGGAATGTCTTCTTCTCCCTTTACCCTCCCCAGGCTGGACCAAAGGACCCATACATTGCATCCCTGGGAATGGTGCTCAGACCCAGAAGCTTTCAAACACATCCACGTGGGTGAATTACCTGTGCCTCTGCTGTCATTTGAGCCCTTCCAGCCATCCACCGTGCCCCCAGCCTGCTCTCAAGCCCATTAGCAGGGAAGGGAGGCTGTGGCCAAGCCCCTGTGTGGTCCCAGCAGGCAGCACAGGCAGTCCACATCCACCTCCATCTGCCACGGCATCCAGAGGCACAGGCAGCCCCTGCACCACACACCTGGACTTGGGGAGCCGGCCTGTGCCCTCCATCTGCTCCGTCTGTGGGGAGTGGGGCTGTGCCACCACTGCCCCTTCAGTAGCTCAGTTCAGCTCTGGACAGCCCTGGGTGAAGGCAGAGTCCTGGCAGTCCCTGCCCATGGAGGTTTAGGGGCTGAAAGGGCCCCTCTGTACAGGCCCAGTGCAGCAGGAGTTTGGGGTTCAACCCCATGAGAATAAGGAGTCCCTTCCCTTGGAAGCCCAGTTTGGTGGGTGCTGACGGGGTGCTGGGGACCATTGCCACGGGGCCCTTGCTGTGGAGTCGGGAATGCTGCCGGGAGCCACAGGCTCCCCTCCTTCCCAGCTCTGCTCTGCATTGGTTTGCTGTATTCTCACCTCATTAGTGGATTTGAAATACAGACTTTGGCTTTGAGACCCAAAATAGTTGTCAGGTTGTCTTTACTCTGCTGAAGGCTCCTTAGTATGTAAATCCCTCCCCAACACGGCCGGTGCAGCACGGTGCTTCCAAAGGGATGGCACCTCTGGGATCCCGGCTTTCCTGGGCATCCTCACCCAGCTCCTGCTCAGCAATGTCCTGCTGGGCAGGGGTTCCCCAGGCCCTGCTTGCAAGCTGTGGTGCAGTGGGGTGCCTGGCACAACCCCCATGACAGGCACGTGTCAGGCATGGGGCTTTGCATCCCTCCTCCACTCCCCCCTTCTCCCCTGCACTACGTGGGACCCGGCAGGTTTCCAGGGAGGCACTGGGGCCAGCGGGCAGTGACATTTGTTTTGTCACTTACGCTGTCATCACCAAAAAACCCTAAAAAATAGCTGCCTCTAGGGGAGAGCTAGGCCCGGTGACATTCGCTTCATCTCCCAGCAACTAACGCATCCGGCAGCATCCCCAGGAACCGTGCGCTCTGTGCCGGGATAAACGAGCTCCGTGCTGCCAGCAGAGCGGCATCCCAGCCCGTCCCCCTGCTGGGCACCAGCTGGGCACAGACAGGATGTCCCCAGGGGTCAGGGACACCCCGTGCTACAGTAGCCCCCCACGAGCTGTGGGCTCCGCGGAGAGCCGGCAGCGGATGTTCATTTGGTCACATTAATTGCTTGGTACTTTTGCAGTGTTCCCTACCTTGTAAAGCTTGAGTCAAAAACCAGTGCCTGAGGAACTGCCTCTATTAAACTGATGTTCATTAGAGTTGACTTGGTGCTACCTCATTAGGCTGCTGTAATTGAAGGAGTTAATTGATTATCAATAGTTTGAGTTCCCTCTCCTCATGCCCACAAGGCCCTACTGGGTGTTCTTCAGGGGCCAGCATTCATCATGAGGCTCAGACGTGCCTCACTGCCAGCAGTCACAGCTTGGGTTGCTCCGTGCGTCCCCGTCTCCGTGCTGTGCCCGTCGTGATGCCGGCAGCGTTTTCCGCGTGGGTCCTTTGCATTCAGCTTATTCACCCAGATTTGGCACTCGCTTGAAACTGTCTAAAATACTTCTGATGGCTCCCCTTTCCGTGGCTGTTCTTTAATGCATATGTATTCTATTTGGAGAGGCTGCGTGTGGGGGTTTGGTGACTCTCTCCTGGGTGTGAAAGCAAAAGCAGAGCCTCCAAAGCAGCTGCTCCTGAGCAGCTCTGTCCTGCAGCACAGGGATGGGGGCCACAGGCTGGGGGTGCCCGGCTGCCCAGCAGGGGCTGTGTGGCCATGCTTGCACACTGGTTTTCCTGAGCTTGGACTTATTCCCTTGCACAGACACGTGCTGCTGACTCAGTCACACCTCTGCTGTTTTTAGAGGCAGCCTTCTAACACCCTGCCTCGTTCAGCAGAAACCAGGGAGATGCTGTGCTTCCCCCAGCCAGCCTGAAAACACATCCCCTGCGCTCAGGAGCGACTCTTGGCTGCTTGTCCTGGCCCTTGGCTGCTGGAAGTGGGACAGGCGTGGGTTTTGGAGTGAGACAGGTCTGTGCTCAGCCCTCCTGCCATAGAGATCTCTGCCTCCTGCCGTGTCATGCCCTCACAGTTCACCCTCATGTAGCCCTCCTGCTAGGAGCAGTGCCCAGAGCATCCTCAGGTACCCCCAGGAGTTGATGGGCCATTGCTGCACCCAGAAGACCACGGGTGATACTGCATCAGGCAAGCTGGGAATGGAAAAAAGGATCCTCTCCATACCTGCATCCTCACACCTCCACGAGGGCACAAGCAGGGCTCAGAAACCCAGAGGGTAGGGGTGCCACAAGCCATCTATCTGCTGCCAGATTTTTTTTAGACCCTGCCCCAGGTCAGGGTCTGTGCGGCATCACAGGTGACAGCACAGACAGCGAGGTGGGAGGTAGACAAGCCAGGAGGAAACTGTTGCTCCCCAACTTCGTTAGCTTTAACTAACGAGCTGTTTATAGGAGTGACATGACACCTGCTTTCCTCTTTATAAATTCAATAATTTATGAAAGGTATTAAAGGCAAAACAGCCTCCTGGATAAAGCCTGTGATGCGTGTATGCTGGGTATTAGCCAGACGGGACAATGAGCTACACTTGAATAACACACAAAGATATTTACCCTCTCCCTCTATAAATTATTAAGGGGCTTTTTTGCACGTAATTACATGAGCTTTTATGTTTCTCACTCCCTGCATTTAATCCTTTTTGGAATGGTGCCAGTCACTTATAACAGGAGCTGAGCAAACAGCAAGCGCTATGTCTGGGTTTGAGGTTGGGTTTGGGGTCGCTGCAGATGATGGAGATGCAGGAAAGGGCATGGCTGTGAGCCCATCCTGCCTAGCAGGTGGCACACCGCTGCAGGGAGGGACATCGATCGGCACCAGCCCTGCGGGGCTGGGATGGGGTTTGCTCCCAGCATGAGGTGCTCTTCCTCCGATGTGGGTTCGAGGAGGTGGCCATGGGAATGTGCAAAGTAGGCTCCAGTGTTTTAAACACCCTCCAACTGTGCATGCAAATCAATTATATGCAGATGTAATTGGGCATGCAAATGTCACTAGGAGGCTGTTTACATGTGCAGTGTACATTAGGGGAGCACGTATGTGTGCAAAGGAACACTGAGGACATTAGTAATAATTACACCCTGAGAGCATCCTGGTGCTGGGTCTGCTACTTCTGCTTCTCCAGCTCTGGCCTTCAGGGAGCAGAGCTCCCTCCTTACCCTGCCCCATGCCAGACCCCCTTCCCTGACTGATGTTTGCTCCCTGGCTTGTGCCCAGCAGTGCAGCTCAGCTCCCTCCGTGCTCCCCAGCATCGCCGCACTCCACGCTGCTTGCCAGTATGGCTACAGCCCCAGCTAAGCCATGCCCATCTCGGCCTGCCACACTAGGCAGGGGCCAAAGTCTTTTAAACATTAAGATGAGGAGCCCATTTCATCCCCTTCAGGTGCCTTGATCCCTTTCTCTTAGTTGCCAAGTATTTGTGAGTCAGCCCCAGCAGAATGGCTCCCGCATTACCTCCCCATCCTCCATGCCCAGCACAGCCTTTGCTTTTTCAGTGTGGGCAATTGAGAGGACTCTCCTGTCCCCCATACTCACAGCTCTCTCTCCAAGCCCTCTCTCCTTTGTGCCAAATTCTTTAATCATTGCTCTTTGTCCTGTTGTGCAGCTCCTATTCTTACACCAAGCTGTTAAAAAGCTGTCACTGTCATAAATTCCTTGTCCCAGAAATTATCTTTCATCTCCTGAACGTGGGCTACAATAGGCACTGAGGTGCCTGATATTATTAATACCTTCTATATATATGTCAATGGGCTTAAGAACTTAATGGAGCCTTTCCTCTCAGCCCTTCATGCTGTGTGTTTGGGCTGCTTGACAGAGCAGTCAAGCTATCAGTGCTTGACTCAGGCTGACATGAGGACATGTGGCCTCTCTCCATTCCACAGCGTTGCATAGAAAGGCCTAATTTCCACACCCAGAATTCAAATGGGTCAGAGTGTTGACGGTGTCCTGGCAGAGACTTGGATGAGCTGAGCTGGGGCAGACCCTGTGTATCACCAGCTTATCCCAATCTTCAGTAGCACTTGCTTAAGGGGGCCTACAGAAAGGCTTTTTTCTCCTCTTTATCCCTGTTCTCCAGAGCCTCATGGAGGTCATATCATGATTTGAGATGTGCAAGGCATGAGCACAGCATCTCCTACCTCTCACTTCACTTTCATTTGGACAGAGAGCTGGAGATGGGTCCAGCCATGCACCTGCAGCCTCCAGCAAGTGAGGCTGTGGTGGGGACAGTGGAGGGATCCCCTCCGTGGCCTCATAGCCCCAGCCCACGTCCAGGGGGACATTCTGTGGCTCTTGCCACTGCTGCCCCAAGTGAATGGCTGGTGGTCAAAGAATTTTTTTATCATTCTGCTTCAAATCATTAAGCTGACCAGAGCAGGGAGCAGTACAAGACAGTACAGAGAGAAAGCGTTATGATAATACTTGATAAGGATCCTCAGTTTCACTGAGGAGCAGCCATACAATGTGGAATTTGGATTCCCTCCAGATGATAATGAGAAGCCACTGGACTGACTCAGCCTGCTGTGAGGAGGCATCAGCACACATCCAGATGGCCGTGGGGATGGGGGAGCAGGAATATCCTGCCTTGCCTCTTCATCCCACTCCCCCCACACACCCTGAAATGTCACCACCTCCAGGGGAGAACGTGATCTGGGAGCACGTTTCTCCCTGACTGCATCTGCAGGGCCCAGTGGAACAGCCATCCTCAGGAAAAGGGTTCCTCAGGAAAAGGGTTCCTCAGGAGCAGGTCCTGCTGCCAGCAGTGATGAGGAGAGCAGAGGAGGTCTGTGTCCATGTGTTGTGCAAGGCACGCACAAGACATCAGGGTGACCTTTGCTCCCTGTCCCAAGCAACCGGGAGTTTATGGTGCCTTCTCCAGGGACTGGTTAGGACTGGGCAGGATCAAGGAGTTGGTTGCTGGTTGGGCCCAGGGGACATGTGAGGTACCCTCCTCTCCGAATGTGCGGGGGCAGAGCAGGTACAGACCCTCCCCCGCTCCTGCTGCCAAAGGGAGAAGGCTGGAAGGGCAGACGGCCGATCTGGCATTCCCAGAGCCAGCGCTGGCAGTACTTCAAGGTGTGGTACATCTTATCTCTGCCTGGCATTTGCATGTATTTTCTCAGCTCAGCTTGTTAGGACAAAAGTGTGAAAATCTGAAAGAAAATGAATGATAATAATAATGGGAGTAATTAAAATCCACCTCCCTCCTGCCAGCTCGGCCCTTTCTAGACCTATTGCGACATTCCTGGACACGTGCACTGAAAGCAAAGGAGAGCACATGTCCCAAGTCTCTTCCCTGAGGGGCAGGTCTGTTCCCCACTGCCCAGGTCCCTCATGCAGTGTGCAGGTGCTGCCCCCCAGGAGGGAGCTGAGAGCAGGGATAAACTCCTGCTTCATGCCAACAGAAGGGAACCATCTGCCACAGCCTGTTATCATCCGAGGATGGCAGTGGCAAAGAGCTGGAGCATCTGTCTGAGGGATGAGCCCCCGCAGATGGACACCCAAATGTTCTTGCATTCCCTGCAGGCTTTAAAGAGGAACATGTTCAATGAGGGCGTGTGAGCCGAGCTGCTCTGCAGTGTCCAGGGGCTCCACACAGGTCAGCACAGGATAGTGGCACCTGGAGGGCTGGGGCACTGGGGGTCATTCCGTGCTGCAAAAAGGAGGTTGACCCAGTTGAGGGGTTGACCCAAACAGCTGGAGTTGGTCTCTACAACATGGGGGAGGCCAGTAAAGGTGATGGAAGAGGGAAAAAAAGGCATGTTAGCCGCAAACTGTCAGCTGCACATAGCTACAAGCTGTTAGTGGGGACAGGAGGGGATGGTACTTCCAGTGAGGCTTTGTTGTGTGCTTCTGGCTGTCACCAGCACACTGTCACCCATGCTACAACACCTCAGGGACATTAACAGTAAGCTCACCAGTCATGACAGCTCAATAAATGCAGGAACATTGGAGCCTTTGGGGCTTTCGAGCAGGGGCCAAGGCAGTTCTTCTGGCAGAGACCAGCAAGGTTCATTGCTGCCAGGACCTGCCTTTGTCTGAAGTGTCCTCGAGGCTGTTGGGATGAGGAAATGTTGCCCATAAGGTGGGCTGAGAGTTAAAGAGAGAAAAACCCAAATGACAGTGCTGCTTCTTGAGCAGGTTGATTGCACTGGCTCCTTACACTCTGGCACTGTGGGCAAGGGCCTTGGAGCTCCAGCTGAGAGAGCAGCTTTTACATGATTTTTTTTCTCCCTGCACTCTCCATCCTTCCCATTGCCTCCCCCCAGTGCTGGCCAAAATGCACAGTGTAGCTGTCAAAGCAAACCAGGGCTGTGCCTCACTGCCATTCCTGGGGCATCCGTGCTGCCCTCACCTCTCCTGGTGCCCCTGGTCCCTCCGCCCAGGTCCAAAATCACGGAGCCATAGAATGGTTTGCATTGGAAGAGGTCTCAAAGATCCTCTAGTTCTGAACTCCTGCCATGACCAGGGACACCTTCCAGTTAGACCAGGTTGCTCAGGGCCCCATCTAAGCTGGCTTTGGACATTTCTAGGGAAGGGAATCACACACTGCGAGTACACAAAAGGCAGGGTTTGCACAAGACTGTTCTATAGCAGAGGTGTGCACGGATGCCATCTTAGCCCAAAAGCTCATCCCTGCCCCTGTACACCCAGTGCCCCATCCTCTGCCACTCGGCTCGCTCCCAGGGTGGGGATGGCCGTCGGAGCCAAGGTAGCAAAGACGGTCTCGGAAGGCCCCCTGCTTCCAGGCAGTGCATAGCATCACTCTCACATGCCACCAGTGCTGTGTGCATGGCGTACTTGCCGTGTCTTTGTGGAAGGGCTGAGGTGAAATTTCCCCCCTCACACACCAACGATTCCAGGAATTATTCCCGAGTGTTACTATTAAATATGCGGTACCCTGCACTTTAGTGGGGCTTTAACGGGGGGGAGTGGGGGGGAGGGGGACGGAAGCATTAGAAATGGCATTCAGAGCTCTTAGCCTGTCTTTTGTCCTCAGTTTGTTTTTTTCTGGCCGCATTCAGATTGTCGGCTTTGTGTTTGTGAAGTGCTATTAACATCGATGGCATTGCTGCCATAGCCATAACAATAAGAGGCATCGATCCGCACTGAGTAAAGGTCTGAGGACCACTGGAGGGACCAGGCTGAGTTTCCTTGATGGCAGGAGGAGAGCTCGTGCACGAACACACGTGTTGTCACCCCCTGTGTTTCTTGCTGTGCCCAAGCCCATGCAGGGATACACACCTGATGGACACCCACTCTCCCAGCCGAGCCAGGGTCTGTGCCTGTGGGAGCTACGGAGTGGGCAAGAGTGGGAGCAGAGCTGGAGTGATTCAGCCCTCAGCTGGTGAGTTCATCGTGCCCACCCTTTGTTTATCCTCCTCTGCCCAGAAGCTCACCTGTGCCAAGCAGGAGGGTACCAGGGCTCCGGGGAGGCAGCAGCCTCTCCCTGAGTGCCAGGAGGGGCTTGAGCTTCTCGGGGCTTGCTCATAGCCCGCTGCAGGGACATGAGCTTGGGATGGCCTCTCCTTTGGTCCATGGCAGGCTGGGGGGGAGGCCATTGCACAGGAGAGGCCGGGGCCAGCGCAAAAGCTCAAGCTCCCACTTGCTCAAAGAGCCATTCAAGGGAAGGCTCATGGGACCCAATAAAGAGACTCGTGGCCCCAGCCCGTGCTACTGCTGAGGGTCCTGGTGCCCCTGCCTTGGGTCTGCCTTGGCCAGCAGCCAGGGACAGCTGGGTAGAAGCAGGACAGAGCAGGAACCACCCCAGGAGAGCCCAACCGAGAGCAAGCAGGAGGGGAAAGTGCACATTACAAGTTTGTGTCCATTACTGCTGGAGAAATCAGCCTCAGCTGCGAGAGCCAGCGCTGGGCAAATCTAATGCTGCTCGATAAAGAGTGTCCATTATGGAAGGGGGGAAGCGGTGGGCAGTGCTCGGGAAGTCGTGCACTTAATCCTCAATGAAAGGCCATCAGCTCGGCATGCGCCGGACCCTCCGAGGGGGCCTTTGGGATCACCAGATCCCAGACCTGTCCTCGGAGGCGTCCTCTCACCGCTTGCAGCCCTTTCCCTCTTATGTACCGGGGCGGGAGGGACAGTGTAAAGAGGAGCAAAATGCAGCGCTGAGGTAGCTGCTGTAGGATGGACCCTCCGGAATCCTCAGGGTAGCCCGGCATCGTCTCTCGGCGGACGCGGGCAGGGCTGGGCACCGACGCGACTGTGACGGGCAGAGCTCCGTTGGTCCGTCCTCTGCGGGCAGCGAGGCTGCACGGGCGGCGGCGGGGCGGGGGCTGCGGGGGCCCCCATCCATCGAGCGGCCCCGGTGCGCGGGGGAGCCATCCCCGCTCCCCCCG
>VWZP01000777.1:291358-361891 GCA_013396995.1 Dicaeum eximium
CGGAGCCGCGCCGGTGCGGAGGGCGCGGGGCTGGGAACTTGGTGCGTGCCCCGGGGCTGCGGGGGAGCCGTGTGCTCCGGGAGCTGCCGCCCTCCAGCCCTGTGCGGATGCTGCCGCCTCCCAGCTCCACTCTGCCCGGGCGCTCCCCTCCGCCCATCTCCTCCCCGCTCCCCCGCACCGTTCCCGCAGCCTCGGCGCAGCCCCTGCGGGAGCTACGAACCAGGCGGGATCGGGGTTCGGGGTCTGGGGCTCGGTGGGACTGAGACCGTATACTGATGGGGAGTATCCTCCTCCTCCTCCTCTCCTGGTAGTTCCCGGGTGAATTGGCCGGCCTGGAGCAGATGCCTTGTTCAGGTAGGGAACGGATAGTCTGGACAGCGCTACCCTCCGGGACTGGCAGGGGAGCAGGGATCAGCCTCAAGCTGGCTGTGCCCATCTCCTGCCCAGCAAGGGTTAACTCAAGAGGAGGAATTGTTCCTCTGCCCATCCCCAAAGCAGAGGCATTAAGGGTTAAAGATGGGCAGGGAGAGCTCTCCCAGCCCTGAGCGACCAGATTGAAGGCAGGAGTCATGGGGAAGGGGTATTTTTCAGGGCAGGGGTTCACCTCTCTGTCACCAGCCTCCCACCCTGGAGATAGGTGAGTCGGGGATATGGGGAGTTAATGCCGAATGGGGTGATTCCTCGGGCTCTGGAATGGCTCTGGAGGCTCTGAAGGGTTCCCCTGCCTGGGCTCAGCTCCACACCCCGGAGCCAGGAGCCAACCCAGAGAACTGGAGATGCTGGGCCGGGGTCAGGCTGCCGGTGCGGGCTCTGCCCTCTCTTTGTGTCTGGCAAAGAAAGAGAAGTGGTTAATGTTAAAAGAGCTCCACAGGGCAGTGGGGATTGCGAGGATGCCCAGGAGCTTGCTTGGCAGAAGGGCTCTGGGAGCCCTCCCGGGTGGTGCCGGTGCTTGTTGCTCTCCGTCACTGTGTGTAGGTTATTGGATTTTTCACCTTGCATGTATAAGTAGCCCGAGCGATGTGTAGAGGCACGACTCGATACAGGTGCTGGCGGTGCCACCTCCGAGAAGGAACGGGAGTGTTGCTGCCGCGAAAGTGATTTGCACGAGGAGGGAGGGACTGTGGGTGAGCGTGGGCGCTGGTGGGATCGGGTCTGCTCAGGCTGGTTGGCGTCGCCGAGGCTCTGCTGCCTCTCCCTTCCTGTCCCTGCCCCAGCTGCCGCCCCAGCAATCGCCATCCGCGCTCCTTCCCAGCAAACGCCTTTTCCAGCAAGCGACTGTCGCCACTGGCCGGCAGCAGGGGATCGGTGTGACAGCCCTGCTGCTCTCCGGGGTCTCGACTCGTGGGGGGAAGTTCAGGCATTCCCAGGAAGAGCCTCACTCCATGGATCTCCCTCCATCTCCCGTTCCTCTGCACCACCTCCCAGAGCCCGGCTGTGGCTCTGCAATGATGTCCCTTCCACAGCCCCATCCTAGCCCTCCTGCCAGCCTTAACCCCCTCCTCACTGCTCTGCACCTTGCAGCAGCCCTGACCTGACCTTCACACATGCTGGAGACGGCTGTGGAGCAGCAGTGTGGCCATGCCTCCCGCCATCTCCTCCAGCACGGGGACCGTACAGGACTGCCCAGCCCATCCCCACCCAAAGGCAGCTCTCTCATCCCCTATTCCAGCCCATCCCCACCCAAAGGCAGCTCTCTCATCCCCTATTCCAGCCCATCCCCACCCAAAGGCAGCTATCCTACCTCACAGCAGCTATCCCAGCCCATCCCATCCCCACCGCATGACAGCTGCCCTAGCCAATTCACACCTTACAGCTGCCATCCCAGCCCTTACCCACCCCACAGCACCTATCCCAGCCCTTACCCACCCTGACAGCAGCTATCCCAGCCAGCAGCACTGCCCAAACCTTTCTTCCCCCTGCTTCTTCCCTGACTGTTCCCCTGGTTCCAAGAGCAGCGTTGTTCCTGTCCCAGACCTCTTGCAGAGGCAGATGGCCAGAACAGCCGTGCCTGTCCCCAGTGCCAGGAGCAGAGGGGCAGCTCCTTCTCCTGGTGCTGAAGCCCCACTCAGCCCTCTGCCAATCCAGCAGGGTGGGTTGGGGCGCCGTAGGAGGACGTGTCTGGGTTGGCTGTGCCTTCTCACCTGGGGCTGGCTGTGCCTTCTCACCTGCTGCTCCTTGCTCCTTCCTGGGTTCCATTGGCACGGCTGCTGGATGCCATGGAGGAGAGGGGGCCTCTGGAGCTCTCAGATGATGAGCAAGGCCAAGAAGGAAATGTGCCCCTGGACTAAAGCCTCCACATCTTCCCTCAGAGAGTTTTCCCCATAGCACCTGCCTGCTCCAGTGCTCAGCCAGCCCCAGCTCTTGCTGGGTCTCATGGAACAGGCAGGAGGTGACTGGAGGAGACAGTGGAGCTGCTTTTACAGCTCCTGGGGAAGCGTCTGGTTTTCTAGGCCTTCTTGTGGATGGATTAATTACTCAACCAATGGCTGTACCACTGTAACACCGTACTGTGGTGCAGTTACTCTACACAGTAATGTAATTACTGTGTGATACCTCTAATTACCACTGTTTCCTGGAAGGTTAACCAGCATCACTGAAGGACTTCTGTTTTCTTTAGTGTTGTGCTTCACATAGCCACAGTAGCACTGCTGAAGTTAGTGCTGCTCCATGTAAGTGACAAGTATAAAATCCTCTGACTTGAGGCTTTAATTCAGAGGTTGTTAAATCACTTTATAATAACACCACAATTATAGTGTAATTACAATTGTTGAATTATAAAACACGACACGACCTCTTGGGGTTTGATGAGGTATGTTGGATGACCACTGGGTGCTGCTGTTTGGTGGGACTTTGTCCTTGGAGGTAGAGTTGGCAATGGGCACATCCCTGTGAACATTCAGGTGGAAAATACAACTCACAGCTTGGCCAGAGTAGGTGTTTGGTCTCTCCAACACACCCAGTGCACTGAGTCAGCAGCTCTCCTCTGTTCTCTGCTGAACCTCAAGCAGGGTTCATCCTACCATGAGCAGAAATGGCTCTTGGTGGGAAGAGAGCCAGAAGAGCTTTTCAGGTAGGAGGGAAGGCTGGGATGAGAGAGAAAAGGGCTCCAAATGCTTAACTCAAATCAAACAACCCAAGAAAAACAAAGGGAGAAAGAAATGGAAAGCCATGACCTCAAATTTCTTCTTAGTCAATTTTTTCCACTTTCTTTCCAGCTGGGAGAGTAAAAATGGGAGCTTCTGGCAGGGAATGGCTGCAGGGAGAGAGGTCTCTGTGCCTCTGCTGTGTGTCCCAGCACCCTGTGACTGTGCCTGGGGAAGGGCCTTACTCACAGCCAGTGCTGGTGCCTGTTTGAACCCGCTGCCTGTTGGGCAGTGCCAGGGCATGTGTGATACAGAGGGGGAGAGGGATGTTTGGGGATGGGGCTTACTTGGGGAGGGAACAAACATCAGCCAGAATCCCCCCTTCCCAGTGCTTCCCCAGCCCCCAGGCACTGTCAGCAGCATGGTGTGGCCTCTGTCCCCTTGTCACCCGGAGAAAGACGTGTCTGTGTCTGAGCATCGTTAATTGTCAGCTTGACCCCGGCAATTGAATAAATGCTGATAAATGTCACCGAGAGTGACATCATCATCTCTCCTTCAGCCCAGGCAGGGGCTGTGTGGCTGTCTCCATCCCTGGGGGCAGGAGGTCATACAGGCTGGCTTGGGAGGGGGGGACAGAGGGGGAAGCACCCTCCTTTGAGCAGAGACCCCAGCCACTGCGCTGGGGTGAATCCTGGGTGATTCCCACCTTTCAGGAGCAGTAATCAGGAATGGCCAGTGGGACCTCTATGGGCCTGCATGGGATGCATGGAGTGTGTTGGTGCAGCATGGCCGTGTTGGGGGAACCCTGCCATGAGCCCCACCAGTGGCTCAGTCCTCCCTCTGGCCTCACCAACATCTTAGCCACCATCCTTTGTCCTTCCCAGGCCCATACCCCATCCAGAGAGCATCTCCTACCTGAGTAAGGATCAGGCAGGGCAGCAGGTCAGTGTCCATGTCACAGGGGATGGAGAGCTTGGCTTTGTTTTGCTCATTCTCATGTTTAAGCACAGAAATGGTTCTGTTTAACCATCCTGCATGGTTTCTTTCTGTAATTTTATTCACATTTCTCTGCAAGCAGGTCAGTGCCTTGGCATCCTGCAATGGACATGTGTACAATGAGCATTTCTCTCCTGGGCTCCACAGGAGTCTCCTGGCAGAGGCCAAAGGCTTTCCCCACTGAGGCACTCATATCCTTTGTCTCAGGGCTGTGGTCATTATCCTGAGGTGCGGACAGTCCTTGGGTGAGCTGGAGGGGTCTGCACAGGGAGCAGGGACAGAGTGAGAAGGTGCAGGACTGGGCTGTGCCTTCCAGGACATGATTCCTGTGGTCCAGTATTGTCCAAGGGATGCTCAAATGGCAAAATGCCTGTGGTTGCCATGAGCCTGGGCTGACCTCTGCTCTGGGGGACAGGCTGGCTGTGGCTCCCTGGGGGATGTGCCCCTGAGCACCCAGCCCTGCCCTTGGGGATGTAAGGTTCCTGATGCAGCCCAGCCCCTGCCACCCCACACAGCCCTCGCTTCCCTTCCCCTCCCCACCCTGTATGGCTCTTAGTTATATCAGAAGGACCCACAATTACTTTTTTTTTTGTCATTTCCATTCTGTTTCTTCATCAGAATGCAAAACATTAAATATCGCTCTGGTAATTATGGTTAATTTCATAACCTGCACCTTAATTGGATTGGTCTCTGATGGGGAATTCTCGTAGGAGGGCGAAGCGGAAATATTTTGACGTGATCTATTCTTTCAGCTCTTTGTTTGGATTTGAGATGTCGAGTGTGAAATGGGAAACAACTGATTTAGACCTCAGAGGCAACCTGGGGGTGGTGAGCAAAGCCTGAGCATTCCAGAGGCACTTCTTATCCTCCAGCAGCCAAACCTCTCCCTCCTGTACCCAAACTCAGCCTTTCTCCACCCCTCCTTTGGATTAGGAATAGTCACAGAGAGCCAGATCCATCTGGTCTACCCAAAACGTGAGCCTGAGGAGTCAGGGAGGCATCACAGTAAGCACTGGCCTAATGGCTTGCTCTGCTGGCCAGTGCTTTGTATGCTGCAGCACAGAGCAAGGCACAGCACTCCACAGGCTCCCTGTGGGTCCAAGGACCTTAGGGATATGAGGGACACCCGCAGGGTCACCTCTTTTCTGCTGAGAATTGGGCAGACAACAGTCCATGGACATCCCCAGGGCTGGAGAGGGACACCAGTCCCCCTGTGCCATGGTGGACTGGGCTATCTCAGTGCTGCTGCCCATGGCAGCCAGTCCTGGGGGGCCCCAGGGTCCCCTGTGCTTGTCTGGGGCTGTGCCATGGGGTGGCCGTCCCACAGAGCCGGCATCTCCCTGCCACTTTGGGTCTGAGCTATGGCTTGCTCTGGGAACCGCAGAATTGTGCTGCCATTAGGTGCTGCCATTAAACTGATTTGTGCTCAGCCTGTTTATCCTTTTCAATGGGAAACGGCACTGAAGCGGCAGCGAAATGGAAACCCTGGCCTTGCATTTCCGATTGCATTCCGATGTATTTCCCCGTGATTACTTTTGTTCTCACGTACAGCCCAGAGCGCAGGCTCCATGTCATTATCCACAGTGCTGGGAGAGGAGGAAAGGGCACAAAGCATTGCTTTCAGCTCAGGCAAAACACAGCAAACCCACCCATAGCTGCCTTCTTTTGAGAGCAGTGAAGAGCCATTCCATCCCCATGGTGGGTCCCTGGTTTTTTCCTGTGCCCACGCGCTCAGCATGTGCTGGAAGGGCTGAGCAATGGCATGGCTGAAACTACCACTGTGCTGACACTGCCACCCCTTGTCATGGGCATTAAAATGAGTGTGCCTTGCACAGCCCCATACCTGCCAAGGATTTCTATCAGCCCAAACCCTGTCCAGGCCACATCCCACAGCACCTTCCTTCCTGCAGGATTTGGGCTGGGAAGGGCTGGTAGCTCGTCACCCACTCTGCCCGGCTGTGCAGGTTCAGCTGGATGCAGGACGGGCACGCTCAGCTGTGGCTCGGCGCAGTTTGTTTTTATCTAATCCATTTTATTGTTGAATGAAACAATAACAGCAAATACAGGCCCTGAAGACAAGCCATAAATAATGCAAAAATCAAACAAGTGAGAAGGGGGGAAAGGAAAAGGAATTATACATGTAAAACCAGCCCAGAGAAGACCAGAAGAGGGAAGAGGAATCTTCCCTCTGCACTAGCTATTGCTCATGCTTTCTTTGCCTCCCTTTTTTCTCCATTTCTCTCTCTGGAATTTCCTGCGGCACCAAATTTGTGATTATGTGAAGAAAACTTAATAATAAATAGGAGGGAGAGAGAGAGAGAGATCTGGTTTGCGGGAAGGAGTCGGGAAATGAGGTGGATGGAACAAACTGGGGCTTCCATCTTTTGCAGTGCCTTGAAGCACAGCTGTGGTGCTGGCACCCTGCTCTGGCTGGTGTGCTGTGGGGTGTGGAGCAAGGACAGCTCTACTGATGCCACCAGTGCTCGTGGGAGCCCTGGCAGCATGGCACACACAGTCCCTCAACGCTTGCCGCTTGTCTCACCAGTGGGTGATCCCAGAGCCAGCTCTGCCAGGCTGGGCTGCACTTGGCTTCTCCCAAAGGCTTCCAAGGCCACTTATTTTAGGCAGCAGTATAAAAATACTGGGGCTGGTCCTAAAGGGGGGTGAATCAGCAGGTTTCCCTGAGGTCAGCAAAGCTGACAGCTTTATGTCCTATATCCTTTGAAATTCTCTTGCCACTACCCCAAAGGTTTCCAGAGGAAAGGAGCAGCCCTTGTATTTTTCTTGGTATCCTATGCTGGTGGTAGGGGGATTCAAGGGATGTGGCTTGGGAACAGAAGTGATGCTGTAAGTACAGTCTTAGCTTAAACTAAATGTAAGGAATGTGACTGGTCCCTGGACCTGCTGTTCCCCAGCCTTTGGGACTTTGATCCGGGGTTTCAACCTTTAAGCAGTGGCAGGGATGCAGTAGGGACACAGTGGTTTGGAGTGGTGGCATTTAGAGGGGGGGGGTCACATCCCAAAACCTCAGTGCTGTTCTCTGATGGCCCTTGGGACCAGGGTGTTGGCCTGGTTTGGCATTTGCTGTGCTGCTGAGGCAGACCTGGGTCAGTGAGGGCAGGAGGCACTGGTGGGGCTCCCCCAGCTCTGCCTGTTAGCCCAGGG
Source organism: Dicaeum eximium (assembly GCA_013396995.1). NCBI lineage: Eukaryota > Metazoa > Chordata > Aves > Passeriformes > Dicaeidae > Dicaeum > Dicaeum eximium. The sequence continues at coordinate 298,603 of VWZP01000777.1, forward strand.
TTTCTGCTGCTGGAGCTGCTGGTGCTCCAGCCCTTCTCTGGGCACTGAGCAGAGCTCCAGGGAGCTGTAGAGCTATGGGATGCATTTTGGTAGCTGGAGGGGATTGGGTGTTCCCAGGCAGGGAGAAATAGGAGGGAGCAGCTCGTCTTTTCTTGTGCCCCCAGGTGTGGTTTGTGGGCGGCCAGGAGCAGTGTTTCAGCCTGGCAGAGCTGTGTTCTCCTCACTGGCCACGGCACAGGTTGGAGGCTGCGTTTGGGGGAGCAGGAAGCCCCTGTCTCCAGTTCAGCTCTCAAGGCAAGCCCATAGAGCGATGCCATCTGCTCCTGGCTGGGAGGAGAGGCACTCTGGCCGGGGGGTGACTTTGTTCCAGCTGCTTTTATGCCATGTCAGGTGCGGTCTTGCCCTGCATGCGGGTCCAGCCCAGGCTCCGTGCAGCTGGGCTCTGGCTGATTCAGCAGCACTGGGGCCGTGTGCTGAGCCATGCAGGGCCAGCCCGGCAGCAGTGGAGCTGCTGGGAGGGATAGCTGCCTGCCCGGGCTGTGCCCATCCCCCAGCCCCAGCACTGCCACCCTGTGCAGGGCCCTTGGAGCGGTTCAAGGGAGCTCAAGGAAGCACAGAAGGCATTTGGTCCATGGGCACATTGCAGGAGATGCCTTTGCAATGTCATTGTGACCCTGGCAGCACTCCCAGCAGACACACTCCTTGGACTTTCTTTCACCTCTTCAGGGCAAGTGTTTCCATTGCCCTGAGAAGAGCCTGGGGTTTTTCCATCCCCCTTTCCCAGCTACAGACAGGGAAAAAGAACCATCTAGGGAGACCTTTATGCTACACTGGAGCCTCTTGTTCCTAGTGCTCACTGATCAGAGTGCAAGGCGAGCTGGGTGCCTTCAGTGAGCACTTAAAACATCCTGGTGACCCAGCCCATATCCACAGAGATAGCAATCCCAAGGAAATTTGCCAAAATAAAGGAAGGAGAATCCCCATTCAAATGGTGCATATCCTTCCCAGCACCCACCGGCCTCCAGCAGTCTCTTCCTGACCCAGCCCTAGAAGTCTCCAGCCAACCCTTGGGAGCTATTCCCTTGGCAAACACAACTCCCCTGCTCTTTGGGTCACATAAGTAATGAAAAATGAGCCTTCTCCAGGCTCACCTGACCTGGGAAGCACTGAACCACCAGTTCAGGCAGTGGCTGTGAGAGCAGTGACCAGTCCATGTCCTAGCCACCTCCGCCCATGAGCAGGGGAGCATGGCTGGCCCTAAGCCCCAGCTCCACTCTGCACTGCCCCTCACCCTCCCCCCCACCTTGTTTATCTTGTGCTGGCTCAGGGCTTTACACCCCCTGACATCCACAGCTGCCTTTGCAATTACTTATTGATCCCTTGTCAGGATGTTTTCTCTGCTGATGGGGTGCTGAGGCATGTGCAGCCAAAGAGAGAAAAGATGCTCAAAACGAAGGAGCAAAGGTAGGAGGAGGGTGAGGAGCTCTTGCACAGATATGATCGCAGCAAGAAACAGCCTCAGCAAAAACTGCTCTGAGCTTCAGCATCTTCAGCATCTTCCAGAACCAGGATCTCCTTCCCATCATCCTGCTGCACTAACCCACCTGAAAACCACTCTCCGGGTTGGCTCTGGGCCACTGCTGGTTGTCCCTCTAATGTACATAGCTGTCCCTGTGTGGGCTCAGGTAGATCCACAGCCCAGATTTAAAGCAGTAGACAGCTGGACCAAAGCCACCCCTTACCAGCATTCCAGCCCCATAGCCCTCGTTAGAGCTCTTCTCCTCCCCTGGGCATCTCCCTGTTTTTTCTGTTCTTCTTTGCCCTCTGGCTTGGTGCTTTCCTGACTGACTGCAGTCGTGGGGACGCCACATTTTGGGTGGCAGAGCCTGTTTCCATGAGGAAATGCCTTTGCAGGGCGCTCCCATGGGCCATCCATGGCCCAAATCTGGTGCCAGCCGGGTGGTGTGAGTGCCGGAAGGGGATTTGCGTCTTCAATACTTCTTCATGCTCTTTTACAGCTTCAGAGCAGCTGCCAGAGCAGATCAGGTTGCATCACACCTATTCCAGGCTCCCACCTCAGAGCTGCTGAAAGCAGATACTCCGGGAGGCTGAGCGAGAGCTCCCAGCTGGAGAGCTGTGCCTTCCTGTGGGAAGGGGAGCAGTGACCTCGGCAGCTGGTGGCTGGTAGGCTGGGGGTGGGCACTCCTCTGGCTGACCTGCCTTGGCTCACTGCCTTGCACAACTTGCCTGTGTGTCCCCACCACCCTGAGGGGTCCTTCTCATCTTCTGCCTGTTTCTCCCCCATTCTTTCACCCTCCTGTACTGCTCCTGGATGATTTTGGAGCCAGGCCAGGACACAGGACGGCCCTCTAACCCTTTGTTAGCAGCCCATCCACTAATGAAGGTCCAGAGGAGTGTGGTGGCAGGCACACTCCATCGCCCAGGCCAGTGCTGTGCCACCCTGGCTGTGCCTACCAGCCAGCCCTGACAGCACTCAGGAGTCACTTTGTGCTCTCCCTCTTTGATTTCTTCTTCCCCATGTGAAGCACAGTGATTCCAGAAGGGAAACCACCTCCTCTGCCTGATGCTCCCACCCATTGCTGCCCATTCTTGAGCAGCGGGGGAAAGGGCAGTTACTGCCAATGCCTACACTCTGGGACTGGGTGGGAAAAGAGGAGGAGGAAGGAGCAGATAGGGTGGAGAGGAGGGAAAGACAAAGCAAAAGGGCCCACAAATGCACGCTGTACATAGGGGAAATGATGAGAGGAGGAATGGATACAAACGTGTTTGGCAAATTAAAGCTCTTCGTTTTGTTTTGCTGCTTTGCAGATAGCTACAGAAACAGTGCAGAGCCTGGGGTCTGGATAAGAAACTCCTCTAGCAGCAGAAAGGTTGTTAAATATTTATTTGTAAACCTGGAGTATTTGTCTCTAAAACATAGTGAAGTTCAATAAAATTTGATTTAGCTGGAGCAGCTTAGAGGAGACAGGAGCATGGACTCGGGGAGCTGTGTCTCGTTGGCTTTGTACGAAGCCATCATGGCAGAGATGGGGTGAGCCATGGCTGAACTCACCCCCACACTGCAGCCCAGTGAGGATACCCAGCATTGCTGAGTGCAGCTCACTCCTGTGCGTAGCTGGGAGCAGCAGGTTGGCTCCTGCAGGGACAGGGTGAGGACACTGTGCCCCCAGAGCACTGTGGGCTCCCCTCCCTCCTGGGGTATGGCTCACTTTGTCCTAAATTGCCTGTTGTCGCTCGATGCTCTCAGAAGCATCTGGTTCAAGGGTGAACATCTCCCGCCCTGTAATTTATGGCTGCCAGGTGGGTTTAGAGCTGACTTGGGGATTTTTGCCTCCTGCTCGCTCCCTGTCAGCACAGCAGATTGCTCCCTGCTCAGTGGGGTGGGGAGCAGGGGACAGCCCAGGGACAGCAGTGATAGTGGTGGGTATGGCCAGGTAGCTGCCCACCGCATGGGGCATCCTCACGAGCACACTCAGGGACAGAGCCTGGGCTCCCTTTTGAGTCATCACCCAAGTTTGGCTTTCCTGGGGCTGGTCCTCCCACACCAGGGCAGCCTGTGCCTGTCACACTGGAGCAAACCCCATGCACGTCAGTGCTTCAGTCTGGCCCCAGGCTGCATTTCCAGGCACAGGCCCAGAGTGGCATCTTTCCTCCCAGCACTGAGCACAGGCAGAGACACGGGGCAGGTCCTGCTGTATTTAGCACCCAGCAGCAGTGCTCTGGTGCGTCCATCTGCGCCTCTTGGGCTGAGCTGGCACCTTCCCGTGGGAAGGGGCTGTGCTTCGGAGCCCTCAGCCCTGGGCAGCAGGTGGTGAGCACAGGGGTCAGTGGCTGCCATGGCTCTGAGCATGAGTTTTGCTTTGGCTTGCACTGGGTTTGCTCATCACCTAAAGGCAGCGAGTCTGGCAGCTGCTGCTGCTGCTTTTTTTGTCAATTCTTTTTTCGTGATTGAGGAAGGAGAACCATGCTCATGCCAAGGGCTGTGGCTCTTGCGGGCTGGGCTGTGCATCACGGCCATGGCCTGATCCTCTGCTCCTGCCTGGCAGCTCCTGCTGGGCCGTGGCCCTGGAGGGGCCCTCACTAGAGGGAGGCTTGGGCATGTTTCAGGGTCTTCTTCAGAGTAAATCTGGGAGGGCTTTGTGTGAAGCAGCAGTTGTGCAGGGGCTGTAAAGCCATGCACGCATTGTTGGCCCACAGCTCACACAAAAATCACAGTTTGAGTCGTTTTTAGAAGGGCATCTCTTAATATCCACATCACCTTGAGGCACAACTATTTCTCTCCGAATCAGGCAGAAGTAAATGGGAGCCAGAAGTGATTTAAAGCTCATCTTAGCTCAGAATTTTCCAGCTTATTTATTGTCTTTCTCCCAAAGCTCTTCTGTGACTCTGGCTATTAAGATTACGGATGTTTTTGTCAGGGATTGTATTTATCACGGATTTAAATTTAGCTGAGAAGTAATAACATGTGAGGTGTGTCTAGACTTTAATTCTGGGCTGTGCTTGTCGGTAACGCCACACAGATTCTGCTTCATTCATCTATCGCCTCTTTGCCGATATTTTACTCATTGATACCGCACAGCTCTCACTCTGCTGAGGCTGCAGTGGGGGATGACAGCATTGGACCAAAGGTGCTTTGGAGGTGCAATCCCCTTCCTGCTGGTGGAGAGGCGGGATTGAGCCTGGGGGAAGTTGGTCTGCAGGATTCTGCTCTGCCTCCTCCCCATGCCCAGCAGGAACCAGAACAGAGCAGCACATGCAGGCAGAGGGGAGCTTTTGGCCCAGCACACAAACAAGGCCGGTGCCTGGCACTCTTAATGAGCTGAGTGTTTTCAGTCCTGCTATAATTAAGCCCCTCAGACTGTCTCTTGTTTTGCATGCCGTGTTTTGCTGTCTTTGATGGCTTTCTCAGCATGGCTGTGAGGAGCAGGAATTGGTTTCTGAGAAAAAAGGCTGCAGGCGAGCCAGTGCTCAGGAACAAGTATGTGGTGGGAGAGCAGTGCCCAAGAGGCTCCTGGCCATGGGGAGGGGTGGCATGGGCACCCACTGGCAGCCCAGCCCCACCCAGGGCTGCAGCAGGAGCCTGAGGAACAAATCCATACCTGAGGCAACAAATGCAACCTGAGCCATGGCAACCAGGGGCCCACCGTGGCTCCAGGGCACCAGCCCCAGTCCCAACCCCAGCCCAGTGGCATGACAGTGGTAGCAGCAGCCCCACGTGTATCTGTACTGCTGCCCAGCACCAGGGAAGTGCTGACATGGGAGATGATGGATTGTAAATACCCAGCAAATGGCTCTTTGCAGCTTGGCTGGGGCCCAGGCACTCCCACTGGAAATGTTTCCACTGGACTGGGATATGCTGGCCCAGGACCAGCACGAGGGAGCTCAGCATCACTGCCAGAGGAGCTCAGCAGGACCAGCTCCCATCCCTGCACCCCTTCACCTTGGGGTGATGTGTTCAGCAAGATCCCTGTTGAGCAGCCTGCTTCAGAGGGAGCAGGGAAACGGAGGGTGGAAGAGGGCAGTGAAATGGGAGGACACCACAGAGGGTTCCTTTGGGGACACTCCAGGCCCTCATAGCCCACCACCGGCTGTGCCGAGGCTGGTGTTTTCCAAGATGGTGCTGGTGGACATTTTTATGGCCAGTCCATCATCTCCCACCCTTGTATCTTACAAAGAAATTTTGAATAATTTTTTGGGAACAAAAGTGATCCTTGGGTCATATATCTGTATGAAATTATGAATATGAGCAGATGCAATGGCAGGAATGTGTAGAATGTGTACCAGCCCCATAAATAGTGCTAGAGCAGGGAAAGTAATGGACAGGATATACAGTGATGGATACAAACGGAGCCAATGGAAGTAATGGATTGGGTGTGTTTGATGATAGCCATAAATAGCATTAGTGGGAGCAGCACAGAGAGTAACATAACAATAGATATAAACACGGGGTGGAGTAGCCAGAGATCTAATATGCAATATTGATATGACTTGATTCCTCATAACAGCCTGAACAAGGAAATAAATGCAACAAAGGCAGCGTGACAAGGAGCATCCGCTTCTGCCGGGCCGGGATGGCTCTGGGCTGGGGCACAAGCCAGACCATGAGCCCCCAGAGAGGTCTCCCAGCCCTCCCCAGGGACATCAGCAGGAGACTGGGTCTTTCCCAGCTGACACCAGGCAACTCCTTCATTATCCAGAGCCCCTCTGGACCTGACTTGAGGCTACAGCTTGCCCTTGTAGGCAGCGTCTGCCCAGTTGTTGTTCCTGGGGGAGGAATGGTTTGGGTCTGCCCTTGTAGGCTAGCGTGGTGGGAGGGAAGGAACTGGCCCTAGGGACACACTGAGAGCAGCTGGGGCATGGGGGAACACAGAAGGAGGGATCTGGCTCCCACTGAGCTGTCAGTGTTGCTCACCCCAAGTGGAGTTCCCCCAGATGCTCCATCCTGTGCTCAGCTCCTCTGTTTGTAAAGCAGCCTTTATATTCAAGCTCCATCTACAGGGAACAAAATCATTCAAGAGCTTAAAATAGGATGTAGAAAGATGTGTTTCATATTACATTATTTTTTCAAGAAGCCAAGAAAGCTGTCTGACACAGATTCCTCAAGGCCTTCCACTCAAAACTCTGTGCATGTTCAATCATCAAGTGGAAAGTCAGGGACTGGGGAGGAGAGAGGGTCTGGAAGCCAAAGAGCTGCATTTCAGCTGGAAAATTAGATGCTCTGCTGTGCTTTGGTGGTGCCTTTTGCCTTACCATCACCTCTGCCAGGACACCAAACCTTCTGCCTTGGTTGTGCCCATTGTTTGCTCACGTGCCCCTTGCTCTTTCTCTCCCGCTGTTACCTGCAGGTGAGAGATAGGATGGTAGCTGGGGAGGCGAGTATGCGCAGCCCAATCCTGGCCTGCTGGCAGCCCATTCTCCTCCTGATGCTGGCATCCATCCTGTCCGGTTCAGCCACGGGCTGCCCGCCGCGCTGTGAGTGCTCTGCCCAGGAGCGCGCCGTCCTGTGCCACCGCAAGAGATTCATGGTTGTGCCAGAGGGGATCCCTACGGAGACCAAGCTGCTGGACTTGGGGAAGAACCGCATCAAGACGCTCAACCAGGATGAATTTGCCAACTACCCTCACCTGGAGGAGCTCGAGCTAAACGAGAACATTATCAGTGCCATTGAACCTGGGGCTTTCAACAACCTCTTCAACCTCAGGACGCTGGGGCTCAGGAGTAACAGACTCAAGCTGATCCCTTTGGGGGTGTTTACTGGACTCAGCAACCTTACCAAGCTAGACATTAGTGAGAATAAGATTGTGATCCTCCTAGATTACATGTTCCAGGACTTGTACAACCTGAAGTCTTTGGAGGTGGGGGACAACGACCTTGTCTACATCTCCCACCGGGCCTTCAGTGGCCTCAATAGCCTGGAGCAGCTGACCCTGGAGAAATGCAACCTGACCTCCATCCCCACGGAGGCCCTGTCTCACCTTCACGGCTTGATCGTGCTGCGGCTGCGCCATCTGAACATCAACACCATCCGGGATTACTCATTCAAGAGGCTGTACCGGCTCAAGGTCCTCGAGATCTCACACTGGCCCTACCTGGATACTATGACATCCAACTGCCTCTATGGGTTGAACCTGACCTCCTTGTCCATCACCCACTGCAACCTGACGTCCATCCCGTATGTGTCAGTGAGGCACTTGGTTTACCTCCGGTTCCTGAACCTGTCCTACAACCCCATTGTCACCATCGAGGGCTCAATGCTCCATGACCTGCTCAGGCTCCAGGAGATCCAGCTGGTGGGAGGGCAGCTCACTACGGTGGAGCCCTTCGCCTTCCGCGGCCTCAATTACCTGCGCATCCTGAACGTGTCAGGGAACCTGCTGACCACCCTGGAGGAGTCAGCTTTCCACTCGGTGGGCAACTTGGAGACGCTCATCCTTGATAACAACCCCTTAGCCTGCGACTGTCGGCTGCTCTGGGTTTTCCGGCGGCGATGGAGGTTGAACTTCAACAAGCAGCAGCCCACCTGCTCCACCCCTGAGTTTGTCCAGGGCAAGGAGTTCAAGGACTTCCCTGACGTCCTCCTGCCCAACTACTTCACCTGCCGCCGAGCACGAATACGGGACCGCAAACCTCAGCAGATCTTCGTGGACGAAGGCCACACGGTGCATTTTGTCTGCCGGGCAGATGGGGACCCGCCGCCCGCCATCATGTGGCTCTCTCCCCGGAAGCACCTCATCTCTACCAAAACCAACGGGCGGCTCACTGTCTTCCCTGACGGCACGCTGGAGGTGCGCTACGCCCAAATCCAGGACAATGGCACCTACCTATGCATCGCCAGCAACGCGGGTGGCAACGACACCATGCTGGCCCACCTGCACGTTCGCAGCTACTCCCCAGACTGGCCCCACCAGCCCAACAAGACCTTTGCGTTCATCTCCAACCAGCNCATCAAGACTCTCATCATCGCCACCACCATGGGCTTCATCTCCTTCCTGGGCGTCGTGCTCTTCTGTCTGGTGCTCCTCTTCCTGTGGAGCCGTGGGAAAGGCAACACCAAGCACAATATTGAAATCGAGTATGTGCCACGCAAGTCCGATGCAGGCATCAGCTCTGCCGACGCGCCGCGCAAGTTTAATATGAAAATGATTTAACCAAGCAACAATTTGCAAATAATGGTGTTGTTTTGTTTTGTTTTTTTTTTTAAGAAAAAAGAACAAATGAACAAATAAAAAATAATTAACAAACATTGCTACAAACATACCGACCTCTCTCCTTCCACCGTGCCCTCTGCCCCTGTCCAAACCCACTGCGCCCGCACTGTCACCACTTCCTCCTCCTCTTCTTTATACCAGGAAAACATTCAGCCGATGTCTTCAGGACTCCTGTGTTTGTAAGGACTTTGTCTGATGGACTCTGGTGTCAGATATAACTCTGAGAGGGGAAAACAATGGGGGGGGTGGGAAAAAGAAAGGAAAAAGAAATAAAATCAATAAAAAAGTTACGAACTTTCTTCTGTAACTTTGATTTCAATAATTATGGATTTTTATGAAAACTTGAAATAATAAAAAAACCCTATTTCCTATAGATAGTTGGAATGCAAAATCTTGACTTCTTGATCTGTCCAGTTCTGTACCTGGCAAGCACTTGTTTTGTTGCTTCAGAGGCACTTCCCAGATGCCTTGCCAAGAGCAGCCCCAGGCCTGGGCATGTCTCCTGCTGACATCAAAGGCACTTCCTGCAGTGCCCTTGGTGGCACCAAGCTGGGTCTGACTATTTTTCCTGGTTTTATAGCCAGTTTCCCTGCCCATCCCCAAAGCCTGTGGAGCAGGACTGTAACACTGATGTGCATAAGCAGTATGGAGCTGTGCTTTCCTGCCCTCTGTGTGGGAGGAGGATGCAGGGCCCCATTGCAGGGCTGGCCCTGCTTGTGGCCTCCAGGCTCGGAGCCAGGGGGCCAGGCTTTGCCTGGGCAGGGCTGGGGATCCTACTGCTTCTTACATGGAGAGAGGATCTTTTGCCAGCCTTTGTAGCAGTACCAGGCTGTCTCCTCTCCTGTAGGGGACATGCTGGCTCCTGTGATCTGCACAGCTGGTGCCTGGTGGCTAGAGCAGCTCCAGCACTGCTCCCCCCTGCCTGGAATTCAGGACTGGCAGCCAGACTCTCAAGCCCCCTCAGACACATCCAAGAGAATTCAGCTTCCAGGCTCACAGGAGACCTTGTCTGAAAATGGAATTCCATAGGTCAATAAACACAGGCATAGGCTGAGGCACAGAACAGGCACACGCTGTGACACATTGTCTGCCCTTGCCTAGCACCAGAGTGCCCATCACCGTGGGGTCTGCACAGAGCAACATCCTGCCTTTGCTCAGCTCTGAGACTTGGATCAGGCCCAGAAGGTCTGTGTTGCCTCACAGAACCATGGAATAGGCTGGGTTGGGTTGAAAGAGACCTTAAGAACCATCTCATCTCCACAAGAAAAGGGGAGAAATAAGGGTTAAATTGGCCGCTAGGCTTCCAGGGCTGGAAGCACAAAACATTCCTGCAAATAGTGTCAATATCGGCACTGAGGGTTTTATAATCCTTACTGAATCAGCAGATGCTTCCCAACCTTCCAGCTGCCACCAAGAGGGTGGCACCACACTGACGCCCCTGGCCCACCCAGGGCCCACCTCAGTGACACCTCTTAGGCAGATGAGCCCAGATTTTCATTCTTGATTTGTAAGGCACCTAAGGAGTCTCCAGGGATCAAAGTCACTACAAGATGGTAAAATGTAAGTGCCAGGAACCTGGAGACCCAAGAGGGGTAAGAATATATTTGCTTTTCTTTCAGCAGTGTGCCATCCTAGAAGAACCAACCTGAAGCACCTGTGCTGTAGGTAGGGGCAGTTTTTGCTGATTTCAGCTTTCTGTTAATCCTCAAACAAAACATCTTATGTTTCTTTTCTCCACAGCAAGTTTCAGGAGCTTTGATTTTTCTTTCCTCATCTCTAACACATCTTTCCTTTGTAACTTTGAAACCAATACATTTTTTAAAAGCCTTTGGCTTTTGTTTTGCTTTTTAAAAGGCCAAAGCAGAGTGCTCTTTATGAGCTTCTCCTCCCACCAGTGTTTAACCAGTATTTCCAGCGAGCTAAACACAAACTGCCAACAGCAACAAACCTAGGGGTGAAGCTGAAGGCACATTTGCTCCAGAGACTGCAAATCCTTCTCCAGGGGCTCAGAGCAGTGCTCCCCTGGGACAGGCAGCGATGCACAAGAGTCTCAGCCCTTGGAGGACAATGCCAAGCCAAGTGAAGCCAAGCAAGAAAACTTCAGGCACAGAAAGCTCAGTCTGAGCCTGGTTGCCAGGACTGACATAAACTCAACGAGTGGCTCAGTAGAGAGGTGGAGGGGGGGTCTCCATGGCCCTGGACAGCTACAGGCACTGGCCATCCAAAAGAACTGCTTAATTGGCTCATTTAATGCTGTAATGAATTTAATTCAACACACATGGATTTAAAAAAAATACTAATAACCAAGTCCAATGAGGAATTTGCAACACATTACAGAGCCCCAGCAATCAAAAGGGGGAACCAAGTCTTTCACTGTCAAAAAGTTTAAAAAAAAAAAGAAAAGAGAGCAAATTATTTCTTTTCTGTAGAACATCTCAGGAATTTTCCCAGCCCAGCCCTGTCACAGAGCCCCACACCTGTCCCCAGCCCCACCACCTCTGCAGCCCAAAACCCTCTTGGGGGAGGCCACACTGCTGCCCTAAATCCCAAGCTGCAGCTCAAATCCCTCATTAGTGAGTATGCCTGATGCTCTGTGGCACTGCTGCCTGCCACACACTTTGTTACCCACTCTGATTTTTTAATCTTCGATGCTTTGTGAACTAGATAATTTTTTTTCCAGTCACCTTGTGATTGAAGCAGATGGATGGAGCAGAAGAAAATCATCTCAGAGTAGCCAGCAACTAAGCTAAGCCATTTTCACAGCTGGTAAAAATGAAAAAAAGAAAAAATCCAAAGAATAGACCCTCTTTCTCTCCTTTGCTGAAATTTACATTCTGTTTCTATTGCAATTTAATCAGGGGTGAGAAAGCAGAGGCTGGGTTCCAGCACCATGGAAGTGGGGCCCATGTGTGAGAGCCAGACAGCAGTTTCCCCTTGTTTCTTTTGAATCACAGTAAATACAAAGAACTTTATCAAACAGTTTAAAAGAGGCAGCAAAAAACCAGGGAGTTGTGCTTAGGGCATGGAGGGCAAACGTGCCTTAACTCCTCTGCTTCCTAGACTGGGAGTCCCTTGGGGATCTCCATGACAGGCAGCATGTGTAGGGACACAGCAGGGAAGGAGGATGAGTAGTTGAACAGCACTTGCAGCCTGGGCACGTCACCCGCCCCAGGCCCTTCTCTCCCCACCAGCTCCATGTGTTCTCCCACTGCCAGGGCCCATGGCTGGCAGGTGCCTGGCAGCTCTCCCCTCCGAGGCAGGAGCAGGGTTATGGGCACCCTGCAGGACACATATTTACATCCACCAACTCCCTGACCTTCCCCATCAATCCCTGCACCCACTCAGCTCCTCTCCATGGATCACCAAAGGTACGCAGAGCATGTAGAGGGGTAAGGGTGACCACAGAAGGGGGGTCAGGCTGGCCCTTCACCTTCCTGTGCCTGCAGCCTCTCAGCTCTGCCCTCAGCCCCTCTGTTCTCTGCCCCCAGCTCCCAGCCCTGCCCACAGCCCCAGCTCTCTACCTGGGTTTGCTGCATTCCCCTGCTTCTATCAGTCCTTATCGCAGTTAATTTTACTCCTTCTCTCGCTAACTGCCCTCTCTCTCTTATCTCAGCTTCAGAGCCAATATTTTACTCTCTCCTTTTTTCTTCCTTATCGCTCTTTTTTTTTAAATACTTTCTGCCTTCTGTGCTGCCCCCTCGCTCTCCTGCCATTTCTCTCTGTCAAGAGCTCTCCTGTCTCCACCATGGCTGTGCTTCCTGCAGTCGCCTCTACACGACTGTTTCTCCCCCACATTTCTGCCCCCCTCCTCCCCTGGCAGGGTCTCATCCTGCTTCCACCACAGCAAGCAGCACACAGAGAGGTGGAGGGAAAAAAGATCTTTGGGCTTTGATTCCCTTTTCTCCTTTTTCCCTTCCCTCTTTTCCCCTATCTCCTGCCATCCCTCTTTTTCCACCTCCACATGGGCTCTTCAGCCCTGCCCAGCCAGTTTGCCATGAGATGGGGCAGGGATTTTGCAGTGTAATCCCTGCTTCCAGGCTTTTGCGGCAGGGAGCAGAGGAGAAGGGATTTGAGGTGCAGGGGCTCAAAGCCCCAGAGGAGATGGCTGGGGGAGCAGTTCTGCCTCCCTTCTCCCTGGCCCTGCCAAGGTACACATAGAAAAAGCCTATTGCTTTCATCTCTTTTTTCTGGATCTGTATCTGCATGCTTATGATAGATTTACTGTCATTCTATCAGTTTATGATTAAAACCCATAAATTTTACTAGGCCTTTTTCTTATTTTCCATAATCCTCAGGATTCAAGGCAATCAAATTTTAACTGGAAAGCATGGGCTGTGCTGTTAGTCCCAGTGTAATGGGGAACAGTTCATTTCCCAATCCACCCCCATTACTGGTGGTACTGAAGAAATACTGTCCTGTGAAAGAGATTTTTCCTCATTTCCCTTTAAAACAATGTCCTTACCTGAGGAAAGGATTAGAGGAACTACATAAACTGTGACTAGGACACAGTTTGCTCTGCCACTGTGGTTTGTTCCTATCCTGAGGTTTCCAAGCAGAGTTTCCCTGCAGATTTGGGTGGGTGCTGAGGGTCTCAGGGTCACCAGCCTGAGGTGAATAGGGTGCCAGGTATAGGTTCCTGTCAGCTGCTCCATGTCAGCTTCTATCACCAGGCAGTGGGTAGCTCAAGCCCCTCTGGAGATTTCATCATGTGCCTGTTACGATCCAGGTAATAAGACATTTCATTCAAATGAGCAAATTTATTCCAGTGGCACTTTAATAACAAAATCAATTAAACTACACTTCCCAGCAGGGCTCTATCATATGCTATAGCTACAGCATATTGCCTGGATATACGAAATTCTCTCCCTGAAATAAAGTGTAAAGTTTAGAAGACAGATGACACCATTTGCAGCACTAGTAGAATAATACCCTAATAAATCCATGGCCACCTGGGCACTTCAGAGTTGTCACACACTGCACTCAGTGGCCACTGGGAACTTCCCAATGACAGTGAGAACTGGAATGAGACCTTTGTGCTTCTGGGGCTCAGAGTGCAGATGTAGGGAGCGTGGGCTCAGGAGCACAGCCCTGTGTCAGAGCAACCAGGCATCCATGCACACAGACCAGCCACAGAAGAACACCTTCATGGGAACATTGTGGACCTGAGTATCAGTGCAGGCTACCTTATCTGTGGTGGCTCTCTCTGAAAGAAGCGGCTCTGACCAGGCAGAATGGTGAGCATCCAGTTTGGAGACCAGGCTGGCCTCCCCCACAAAGCTCTTCAGTGTCACCACCCAGCTAGCAAAATGATGGGACAGTCAGGAAAGGCTGCTGGTCCTGCAGGCAGCAGCCTGGGAAAGGTAGCTGCCCAAGGAAGTACCCATGTAAGGGGGCAGCTGCTGCCCTGCCCAGTGCCGTGCTCCCCTCCTTGCAGGATCCCACCCCTGAACCCGGCCCTGGGCTTTGTGGCTGCTCTGCCCAGGCAGAGCTGCTCTGCTCTCACTCCCTCCCCACTTCCAGCCCCCCTCAATTACCGCCTGCCACTTCACTGGTGTTTCCCATATCGTCACACTCCAGCACCCTGCCTGAAGAGATTATGGCTCTTCCCTCCTCCGTCATCCTCCCAGACCATCATCCATCAGGTCTCCAAACCCTGCCCTGCTCTCAGCCATTCCCATCTGCCAGTCAGCCATTTCCCACCAGCTCTCTCCTCCTCCTTCAGCTTGTGCTTCCCAAGGCTATCAGTGTTCCCCAGCCTTGAGTGGTGCAAAACTAATTAGCTCACTACAAAGACTGAGGAATAATTAGGGACTCCACTGAAAGCACAAAACTAGGGCATCTCGCCTTAAATAAATGCGAGCGAATGTCTCTGTGCTCCGCTGACAGCCGCGATTGCTTCGGGCAGATGATTACCCAGCTCACCGTCCCTTGGCTCCCACTCCAGGCATGTTCACTGGAGGTGCCTCTGCCTCCATCTTACCCTTTAGGCAGGTGCTTTCTGGGTTTTTTGGCTCGTGTTCCTGCACCTAAAGCTGGCTCCTCCCCAGATCTCCACAGCTAGCCAGGCACGGAAGCAAGCAGGCAGCATTCCTGACGATGCTGGTGCTGCCTCCTCAGCAGTGCACCATCTCCATCTCTCTCTGGGGGAAAGCCAGAGCCAAGCATGGAAAATAGCAAGAAAAACATTTGCAAAATTTCTTCTTCAGTTTCAGTTTCAGTTCTTTTTCTACCTCTGCTGGGTAGAAGAGAGGCTAAACCAGTCTTTCCCCTGGGCAGCTCCACAGTGACAGGTAGGAGCCTGCCCTGCCCCATACTGGAGGCCCTAAAGGCCAGGGTGATACAAGAGAATGATTTGGGGACTGTACAGGTCCTTCTTCCTCACACACAGACCATGCTGGGGACTCCTCATGTGAGCACAAGGAAGTCCCTGGTGACACACACCCTCTAAGGAAATCCCCCTCCCTCCTGCCTCTACCAGGTGTAATGAGCAGGTAATGAGAACTGAAGGCAGCCCAGACTGAGGTGTCCCTGACCTTCAGAATTCACTCATCCGCTGGCACTGTGAGGCACATCCCTCCTCCAGTCATTGTGTGTGCCTGAGGAGCTACACACAGTTTTGGCACTTCATAATGATATTTAATAACAACCTGACACTCAGCCCCTGCATCTCACCCAGAGACCTGAGGCAGCCTGATTATATCCTCAGCCATTTGTGGAGGAGCAGGGGAAGGTGCAGCAGGGCATGGGGAGACAAGCCTTGCTTTAAGCCCTTCAGAAAAGCCTCTCCAGTTTCTGTTCCCTTTGCACCTGCAGGCTGAGCAGCCCCTCCTGACCTGTGATGAGGAGCACTGGTGGACAAAAGGACAAGTTCTGTCCTTAGGGACCAACCACCAAAGGACCTCATGGATACTCTGGCACTTCACACAGGGCCACAACCCCTTCCATCAGAGGTCTTATGGCTCATGGGTTTGGTTTGTTCTTCCTAGGGTTTTCTAGTGCCTCAGATCCCCAGCCACAGAAGGGGCAGGGAGGAAGTGGGAAGAGGGTCCTAACTTGGCAGCCTACATCAAACCAAGCCTCATCTGATTGCATTCTGTAATGTACTCATGCCCCTGCCTGCAGCAGGAATTGTGGCAGTGGGTGCCACCCCCAGATCCTGCTTGCTGCCACCAGCAAGGTGCAGTTACTCAGCACACCCAGCACTGTGCATGTAAAATTACACTGCAAATACAGCTCCCTTTTTTTCCAGCCCTGAAGGGTTAAGGATTTACAGAGAGCAGGTGAAGCCAGGCAGTACAGGCAAGGTTGGATATGCTACATCTACACCTTCAAATGGACTGGAGCAGCTGCTCCCTTCTCCTGGGAGGCTGCTTAAAGGGACAAGGCCAAGGTCAATTAGACCCAACCCTGGACCTGCCTTTTCTTTCTCTTTTTCCCAGAGCTCACAAGTGTTGACTATTCAAATGAATGAGAATTCAGGACAAAAAGCAAGAGAGATTCAAACACCTTCATCTAAGAACCCTTCCCAGGCTGGCTGGCAAGGCAGCTCAGCATCGCCTGCTCCACAACAGCTCACTGGCCCACTGCAACCTACTCCACAAACCACAGGGGAAGAGACCCAGAGCTTTTTATATTCCCCTGCTCCTCTCTGTGTACCTGGATAACATGTTTTCACACTCACTGAGTCTGCTCACAGCATGTAAATCCTCTGTGGCAGAGTCAGTTTTGGGATAAAACCTCCACCTTACATCAGGCTGAGAACAGAGGCAGGGCCAGGCCGTTTGCTCTGGAGCAAACCCCCTGGGTTCTGCACCAGAGAAGTCCCAGGACACTGTTCCACCAGGCAGAAAGGTGCAGGAGTGGATGGGGAATAGGCTGCAGGCCCTCCAGCCCCCTCTATAGTAAACCCCTCTGACAGGATGCTCTTGAAGCCAACCTGCCAGTGTCTCCATATTCCTGGTGGCTCCAGGTGCAGGTGACTGAGCATTCAGCGAGGTTGTGCTGTCAGGAGCCCAGCAACAGCACCAAAGCTGAGAGCATTCTTCAAAAGCAGAAGTGTGATGAGGAAGAAGAGACATAAAATCACTTTAGAAAATCTTGCCCAGTGACAGAAGAATCCTGCCCTGGCATCTTTTAAGGAGGATGAGAAGTGCCCTGAAAGTCTGCGATGGGTTGGGATCTGTGTGGAACCGGAGGTTTCTTCTGGCACAAGGCCCTCACAGATGGATACTCAAGGCAGCAAACAGACAGGTGTCTTTATCCTGCAGTGCAAGTGGAGCTGTTCTTGTCTTTCAAACACACACACCTAATCATTTTTAAGATCTCTGCCTCAGAACTATCTTTTTGATAAAACTAATCACAGGCTTAAATTACAGATTACTAATCGATATTAAAAGAAGTTTGAAGGGGAAGAAAGTTTAACAGTGCTCATTTTCCCTGCTTTTCTACAGCACACATCTTGGACTATTTAACTGTAGAGCTTATGGAGCTTCATTCTGACAGCTCTCCTTTCTTTCAGATGTGGCTTCTATAATGTTTCCCGTGGTTTCTCTGCCCGCTCTACCTCTGTTAGGCGAACCATTGTAGCAGTCACTGTGTCCCCAGCTGAGCCTAAGAAGCAAGCACGCTAAGAGCTGTATGAACACACACAAAGGAATCAACCTGGTGCTTAGAAGGCTGGACCCAAAAGCATCTACACAGGGAACGAGGGACTCACAGGTGCCTGCAAAGGATCTGGGCTATAATAGCTCAACAAAGAACAAAGAAGAGAAGCTAAAAAAAAAAAAAAAAAAAAAAAAAACCAAAAAAAACCAAAAAAAAAACAAAAAAAACCAAAAAAAACCAAAAAAAAACCAAAAAAAAATCAAAGCTGCAAGAGGCTCAAGAGGCCAGCTGAGGACAGAGGTCTGTGCCCACAGCTCTGTAGGCCCTTGTGCTGCCAGCCAGAGAGATGGAGCTGCTGTTGGGCTGGCAGGAGTGATCCAGCTCTAGGTGCTTTTAAGCACAGCACAATCCAGGCTCAGGCTGGCTTCTTCTGCTCTGCAGGGAACAATGGCTTTGATCAACAGAAGATTGCCGAGTTAATTGTAATGATATTCTAATAAAGCTGGGGAGATTAATTACGGCTCTTTATCAATGCTGGCCCTCTGCCAAGGGTTGGCAAAATTGTTTGCCTCTGTTTCTTGTCATTTGCATTTAGGAGAAGAAAGGAGGAAGTTGGGCTCCTTGTTTTCCTGCAGCAATCAGGAGCGTGGCCTTGTGCCCTGCTCACGCTCACAGCTCGCTGTGCTGATGGAGGGGAACGGGGGGGGCACTCAGGGAAAGCAAATGGAGAGCGACAGAGCAAACCAATTAGACATGATGCAGCACAATTACACTCCTAGTCAATAAGTGGGCTGGTGCAGAGAAGCACAAAGGATGACGTGCAGACCACAGACGTTGCTCCACAGCGGGCAAAGCTGAGGCATGCTGCACCCTCGCAGGCTGGGGAGGACAAGACACACACAGTGCTTGCCAGGAGGGCTCACAGGAGCATGCTGACAGCAGGGAGAAAAGCCTCGTAGCCCTCATTCCTGCTCATACCACTCCAGCACAGCAAAGAGAGTGTCCAGAGAGCAGCCAGAGCCCTCCTAAGTGGCCTTGGGGAACATGAGACTCAAATCTTCCTATTTCACTTGACAAATAGTTCTTCCTTCCAGGGAAGATTTAGCAGTTCCCAGGCAGGTGAGAGACAGACCTGCAGAGGAATGATCCGGGCTGGAAGGCAGCAGATCAATCAGGCAGAGCTGCCTGTATCACTCATGGAGAAGGGTGATGAGGCCTTTCCTGCATCTGGCCAGCAGGAGATATGCTGGTGGAATGGGCTGTGAGTGAAACCAGGGAAGGAAACGTGCTCCTTACACAAACCAGAGAGCTAAGGATTTAAATAATACCACTTGTTTTTCAGCAGGCAATACAGCAGTACCAGAAACTTCCTACTGGTGGGTCAGGGCTTGCAGCTTTGAGGAGGAAACATGCCACCATCTAACCCATGCCTTCTCCAAGGGCAGCCATGGGACATGTAGCTGATCCAGAGGTATTTCCCTGGACAGCTCTAGGAATTGCTCCAGTAGCATCGCTACTGCTTGTGAACCACGAAGACGGACTGGAGTCTAGATTAAGATTTTAAGTATTATTCCTGCCAAAGGGAATGTATCCAGGTTTTATGCACCTACGACATGCTCAGGCAGGACCAGCCCTGCAGGGTTCCTGCTCTCCCTGGGCAGTAGGGCTGGCATGTGGCACAGTGCAAGCCCAAGTTATACATCCAGGCTGCAAATTTGGTAAGAGTAGGCAGGGAGCACCAACTTCCATGTGCAGCATGGCACTGACAACCTCTGGCTGCTTTTCCAAGTGCACTGAGCCCTTCTTGCCTGTGGAAGGACCAGAACAGCAACATCCTCTCTGTGCTAAACCAGAGGACTCAGAGCAAGGTCACATCAGCCTCTAAGAGCAGGGTCCGTGTTTTGTACCATTGCCCTGATAACAATCCAGATCATTCTGTAGGGTTTTTGATAACCCATAAAACTATCTCACACAAGAAATGTTTGCTCCGACTGAGAGGAAAAATTGCTGATCTATATACTTTTTTCCTGGAACATGACAGAAACAATTACTCATTTAGGCTTTTGCAAAGACTATTGAGTTTGGCAAAATGTTGCTCCAGGGGCAAAAAAATGGGAACAAAAGTTTCAAAACCATTTCAAAACCCTACCATTTTTTTTAAGATATAGAAACTTCAGTTCTTCTGTTTCAGACCAAATCCTTACCCTGAACTGAAGTTTATCTTAAATACAAAGAAATAAACAAAACATTAAGAGAACAATTAACAAGATGAACAACACCAGAAAGCAAAGTGTTGTAGAACCTCCCATCACAACCTCCCATCCCAAGAAAATTTTTTAGTTTATACAGATTCTGCACTACCAAAATATTTCAGCAACCTAAGACATTCCCTAAAAATAAAATCTAATTTCCAGCTGCCTGGAGCCATTATCCCTGCCTGCAATGGGTCTGGTACTGGTCCCTCTCAGAGGGCCAGGGACAGCACCACCACTCCGGCATGCACTACCAAGATTCCCCATAAATAAAATCATCTGCATCGGCTCCCGTGTTCATTTCACAGGCGGCTGCTCTGCTGACAGGTTTCACACGCTGCTACTGTGTCTTGTCAGCTTTATACTCTGAGGCCAACGCCAGCTCACCAGCTCTGATGTATATACATAAAAATAAACGGCTCAGAAACCCCAATAAAGTGACAGATAACATAATGGGACCCGGCTTCAGAAAATAAGCTTGTTTATGGAACCTCTGTGCCTCCAAATTTGATTTATGCCATGCGGGCTGCCTCTTGGCAAGGGTTTGGGGAGCAGGGCTTAGTCGTGCTCACTTCCCATGGGCAGTGAGGAGACAGTCACTGGTTAAGAGCTGCCTTTAGGGCTCCTGCTCTAAGACTGACAGCATTAGTGTCAGGGGCAGAGAGCAGAGCTTCCCGCAGGATTTGGTTGATGTGATCTCCTTCAGCTCCTAGCGAAGCAGGTGCTCTGCAGTTTTCCCACATGCTGTCTCCATCAGGTCCAGTACCACCCACATCAGGGAAGGTCTCCTCGTCCTCTCTGAGCCTCTTAACTCCCCTCCTTGTGCTTTCTGGGCTTGCCCACACTGTCTGCAAGCTGGAGGTAGCTGCAAAGAGCTCAGGGCTCCAGCAGCTGACAGCATATGAAGTTAAACCAGACAGCACCTAAAGGAGACCATTTGGGCTTCAAAGGGGAGAGCTCCTGATGGCAGAAGCAGGTTCTCCTAGTAGCCCCTTTGCTCTGGGCTGCAGATGGTCCTTATTCAATCTCTTTTTCAAAGAGCTTCCTTACAAACAGGGATAATCCTTCATTTGATGTTTGCTCCCTTGGATATCGCTGTTCACAGCAAGCACTGCAATTTGTGTTTATTCTTGCCAAGCCATGTTTATTCTTGAGCCGCTTTGATTGTTACAGTGAAGGCTAGGATGGCTCTTTCAGTCAAAGTGCCTGTTTCTAGGGGGCTAATAATGAGAGACTGTCAGTCTGGAGGCACGAGGGAAAAGATTGCAGCCCCTCCTCTCTCAGCAAACAATCAGCCTCTGCCAGACCCCATGCTTTGCTCTTCTCAATCTTTGATATGCAGCTGGGAGATCCTTGGCTGCAGCCTCGAGTGAAGGTGCAATGGGACACCAGCCCCAGCACCATTCCTGCAGAGGGGCACGAAGACTCCCAGGAAAAGCCGCACACGTGCGGTGTGTAAATGCCATGAGACCTGGGGTTCAGGCAGCCCTGTGCCACATGCCTGGTGTGGGGTGAGCCCAGCAGAACCTGCCTGCTGCAGCTGGGACAGACACATCAGAGCTCCTGGTTCAGCAAAGCATTTCAGAGCAACCCACGGGCACAGAGTTCCCGCTGCAGGGGGTGGGTCATTTCCATGTCCTACCCCATGATGGGTCACCCTGTCACTCACTCCTGCCCAGCTCCCAGGCTCCCACATACAGAGCAACCCCCCGGCTAACTGCTGCCAAGCACGGACCACACCTGGAGAGGAAGAATTCCCCTGCAACATGCAGGATCACACACAGAGACCTGCCACAGCACAGCAAGAGGACCTCTGCCTCATGTCATAACCACGTGGCTCCCTATCTCCTTGTTCCAATCTCCAGGCCCTCATACCATTCAGATTTTAATCAAACCTTACATTATGCTGTCATTTGTCTGGGGCTTACTACTAAGGAGGGCTGTGGGGGAGGTTTCCCCTCAAATTAAATAATTAAAATGTTTTTCTCAGGCTAAATAATTTTAATTTCCCCCCCCAGCAGACTGGTGGCTATAAATATTTAATATATTGCTTGCTTCACTGCATCCAGTGTGTTGCCATTTTAGAAATCATTTTATTGTGTGTATTTTTCTTCTTTTAATTACAGTCACCTGGTATCAGACCACTTTAATAAATAATTAAAGGTAGGGGAGAGACAGGGCAGCCAGGATGCTTCAAGAGAGGTGGCCTATGCTACTTGTGTGGAGAGGTAGGAATGGAAAGAAGGGATGCATCCCATCCTGGCAGCCAGCCGTGTTCCTGCTTGGTGCTGACGCCCACCTCAATGCTGCAATCCTGGCAGCTGATTTGGGGTTATGGAAATGTCGTCTCTGGAAAGGACATGGTGCTTATCCAGCTCCAGTGCAGAGATCCATCCTGTCAATCCCTCCCTGGCAGGAGCCAGCAGCAAATGCCAGGGGATGGGTGTGAAAGCTGGCCAAGCGTGCACTGATAACTCCTCAGGACATTCCTCCAGCCACTGGCAATCTGTGGCTGACAGAATTCCTGAGTTAGGCATCCTATCTCTCCTTTAAAAGCTCTCAATGGATTTATTTTTATTTTCTTCCAGGAATTTCTCTAATTACAAGAATAGCCCAAGCACTTCTTAACAGTTCTCTGCCCAAACCAGCCACTGATTTTCAGGTAGAAGTGCCCTCCATGCCTGCAGTGATCAGTGGGGTCCTGGTGATGCTGGGTGCAGCAAGGGGAGATATGTGGGAGCAGAGGGCAGAAACTGACCCCCTATACTATTTTAAGCCAGAAACCTGGGAGCTCCAGCCCTTCACTGCATGGCCAGATCCTGCTGTCCCCGCAGCCAGCAGCTCATGGCCTCAGCAGCCTGGCAAGGAGAGAGTTATCAGCTCCTTCTGCCGCCACTGCAGCCAGCCTGGTGAATGGCATTAGCAAAAATGAATAGGAATACAACATGAAGCTAATAGGATATGAGGGGAGCTCCTTAGACAAGTTGATTTCCAAATTGGACTGACTTTAACCTCACATAAATAAAAATGAACGCTTATAAAATATGGTGGAAAAATCCATAAGGGCAGATGAAGGCATTGATGCATTTTTCTCTCCCTCCTGCACTTGCAGTACAGAACAGGGCTCTATGTGCTGCTCAGGAACATCCGACCCTGCTCCAGATTAGGTACGTTGTTTCTGGGGCCAGATTTGGTCTGCAACAGCAAACGCTGCCCTGAGGTGTACAGAGAGGCTCACCAGCAAGGTTCAGGACCAGGAAGTTCCCCTGGGCCACCACCAAGCACAGTGGAGCAGGCACCAAGAGAGATGGGGCAGGGGCTCAGCCTGCTCTGCGTCAGCATTGAGCTGTACAAACCAAGCACAAAAGCAGCTTCCATACCCTGGCTGCCAGAGAAGGTCCCTCTCCAATATCTGGACACTGCTTCTCACTAAACCTCAAAGGACATAACATCTCCACCCAGCCTGCCAAATTCAGCTTGAATTCACCACTGCTTCCACAAAGCATGGCAGCAGGACAGGCACACATCACACAGGTACAAAGCCATTGAAAGCTTGCATTTCTTTAGGCAAACACTGTTAAAAAAAAGTTCTGCTCCAAAGGTCTTTAGCCTAAGCAGGCGATGGAAGAACAGCAAGAAAAAATAGGGTCACTGCCTCCTAGACAGGTGGTTCCCGCCCTTGCACCCAAGCCATTGTCACCAATATGGGACAGGAGCTGGCAAATGAGGGGCTCTTCTTGCTCGAAAAGCAGCTCCCAGGGGCACCAGAGCAGAAAGCAGAGAGCTGGGAGACAACAGCGAGTGCGGCAGAGGCCGTCACCGGAGGCTGAGTGACAGCGAGAAACCACGTGTGGAAAGGGACTACAAGGTTAACAGCAAAGAAGACTGTGAAAGGGCTGGAGAGCAGAGACAGGTAACTGCTGTTTGCCAGCAGGAATCAGCAAAAGCAAGTAAAGCATGGGTGACATGAGCAAAATGACAGGCGCAGAAAATGATCCTTGCAGCAGAGCTCTGAACAGGCAGAGTGGGAGAAGATTGCATTTGTCAAGGCCAGAGAAAAGGATGTTGAAGGAATTGAGCCGTGAGATGATGACACTCTGGATGAGAGTTTTAGCTGCACCTTAGCAACCTGAAGTGAGGGAATGAGGCAGGCCAGCACAGCCCCCTCCACAGACAACACTTCGCTGGTCCTTGGGAGAGGGATAACCCTCAGGCACCCATGGGGTGCTTGCACATGGATGCTGAGATCCCAGTCCAGGCAGAGGATGGGCTCTGGGGGGTCGTCCCTGAACCAAATCATCTTACTGGCTTTATAAAGGTCTTCAGACAGACAAAGCAAATGAAGAGGTACATAGAAAACCAGGAAAGATGATCTGGGCTGCCAAGGGAGGACAGGACTTCAAGAGGTCTGCAGAATGAGGGAAATGTTTTGCCAGTGTGGAGCTGTTGCCAAGGAGAGCTTATCAGTATCAGGGAAAGCAGGGCATGGGGCCAGCCCTGTGCTGGCACCCCAGGACCAGAAATGACCAGCAGGCACTGACAGCACATCCAAAAATCTATGGGAACTGGGGGAAGAAAGGGGTGTGTGAGAGCTGACAGGGTGTAAGGTAAAAGGGAAAAAAAACCCCAAGCCTGTCCGGGAAGGGAAGACCAAAGGAGAAAGAGGTAGGGAATTCCAATGAATGGAAAAAGTCACTGCACCCCCTCTACAAGCTCAGCCAGGCCTCCCACAGGCACCAGGTGAGAGGCATCAGGAGCTAAAGCCCTAAACCAGCCAGCTCTGAAATGCTGATCACAGCAGCAGCTCCCCTATAAAAAGGGGTCTGGCATCCTGAAAATAATGTGGGCAACAACAAAGAGGAACAGCCTTAAATATCCATTTCCTCCACATAAATTACACAGTCTATAACTCTGGCTTTACATGCAAATATTTACAGGGCAGGGAATCTACAAAAGATAAACAACTTCTAGACTGCTTGGGACAGAGACAAGGAGTTTGGAGAGCCTCTCTTACCCAACATAAGCAAGGTCCCTGGAAAAGAGGGATGAGTCCAGGAACTTGGGCAACCAGCAGACACTGGGATTCACGTGCCCCTCTGAAAGCACAGGCACTTGTTTGGTGCTTTTGAGATCTTTTCTCTGCTCCCGCAGGTCAGCTCAGAGCTGGTTGCATGCAGGACCTGGTGTTCACAGTGGGCTTTGCTGACAGTCAGGGGGTGACCTCAGCTCTGCTTCTGCCAGGAGACAACCTGGGGATGATGGAGGAACCAAGGTCCAGCAGCTGGAGGTCTGTGCTCACCCATGAAAGCCAGGCTTGGTCAACCCACCACCCTACTGATCCAGCAGGTTTCAGCTGAAGGAGAGGGCAAATGTCTCAGCCTCATGTGTGTTGTACTTGTTAGGAGTGTCCCTGCCTCCAGCCTCCCTGCCACTACTTGAACACATCTTTGAGACAACACATCGTTGTCAGACAACACTAACCCCAAGGAACCAGTCTCAAAGCCATAAGCAGCCCTGGGAGCTGGGAAAGCACCAGGCACATAGCAGCTGCAGTGTTTGTGAAAGAATATAGCGCATGGTTTTGGATCCATGAAAAAATGCAAAGCTTTTTGACCCATTTCAGGAGCGAACAAAAACAACAAACCAGACCCATGTATTAAATCCTCCAAGGTTTCTGTGGCACTGAGATTCAGGCTCAGAGCAACTTTCTATGAGTAAGGAATTCCCGCTGTGTCCCTCCTCTGCACTCACCGCTCATTATCCTCAGTATGGAAATTTTTCCTAGCATTTCCAGGAGGTGCTTTGAGCTGTTTTCAGCTCAAAACGTTCTGTGCAGTGAATCCAGATTGGACTTGGTAGGCAAGGGTAACAGGAGGCTGCAAGCAGGAACAAAAATCCCTCATGACATACATACAGCATAAAGATGCCTCCAGCCTCAAAGGATTTACCACTTTCAGTCCAGACCTTGCAGCCGTCTCCTGAGCCTTCCTGGTCAAGTTTTATTGAATCTGGCAGCGTGGGCCAGTGCAGGATTAGGGCCTTGGGGAGGAACACATACACCCAGGAGCTGGGGAGCACTGCAGGACACAGCAGGCACCCAACTCACCTCCCCTGGTGTGTCGGGGCAGATCTAACACAAACCCACAAATGGGTTCTTCTCTGGAAACACTGTCATGGCTATTCCAGAAACAAAGGACAATTACAAGGGAAGAAGCTTCCCTCTGCCCAGGGGAAATCAGACCACTGCTTTCACGTTTGGGCCGTGTCCTAGCCACGTGCTTGGAGTCGGTGGCTCCCAAGTCAGCGTGGCTGCAGCATGGGATGGATGGCCTGCCCATGGCATGCATGGCTTGCCCATGGCCCACTCGGGGCTTGGACAAGTCCCCAGCCCTCTTGTAGGGCACGAGGTGCACGAGAAGGACTTATAGGGGTGTCTCAGCAGACTCAGGCAAGGACAGACACACAGATGTCCAGGGCAGATTGGGATAAAGGCGAGGGAAATTGTTCATAAAAGCGATGGATTTACCTTTTCTCACCTCTCCACCTTAAAATGCAGGTTTCAAATCCAAAGACATACAGGTCAAATTTGGAGACAAACTTCAGAAAAAAAGAAGTGAAAATGAAAATTTTAGCCCTGACTTATTTTTCCTGGATGTTTCTAAAATAGAGCACTTTTCACTGAGGAAGTGAGCCAACACACACAAACAAGAAGGAAAATGAAATGACCCCAAACAAATGAAATGGATTTTCATGGTTTGTTTCTTCCTCGGGGTGTGTGTGAGGAGAAAGAGATCACTGTCAGTCTCCCAGAGACATTCTTTTAACTGTTCTACTTCAGACACCACACTGAAAAACTGAATTATTCAGAGAGCTCTAATTGCAGCTCCGAGGTACCCTTCCCTTCCCTGGTACAGCACCACACTGGGGGCAAACTGCTGTTTTTCTACTGCTTTCCCAAGGGATACAGGCTCTACCCAAACCCAGAGATCATCATGTACCTATTCCCAACAGCATACCACCCTGGGGGAAGAGGGTTTTACAGGCATCCGTGTGCAGGTCTGGACATGCGCATAGGAACTTCAAGGGATGGGGGAAGCACAAGAAATCATTATTCCCCCTGCACTCACTAAGTCCAAACAAATAGACTGAACTGGGAGCCTGATTTGCATTGGTTTGATTGAAGATGTAATTTGCTGCTGAATAAATGTAGTTGCATCCAAATCAAACCTTTAGTCCCTCAGACATTATAACTCTTTGCTTTTTTCCCTCAGGCTTTGCCAACCTTTAAGGCTGACCAAGGATGATGCATTACATGAAGAAATGAACTTAAATAAGAGAAGAAAAAGAATAGATTATAAGGGAAGACTTTCCATAAGGAAGAAGGAGATGTTTAAAAACACCTTAGAGGAAAGGTGCCATCACTAGAATGATCACAGCCAGCCCAACCCCACATCCCACAGAGTATCACCTCAAGATTATGGAAGTAGTAACACACACAGAGCTGGCCCTATGTGCCAGGGGGCTGGGGCTCTCTTTTTCCAGCAGCCTTCTGCTTGAAGCACTTTATATCTACTGGAGCTCCCCTTAGTCTGTCCCACAGGTGCCTAGCAGTGCCAGCAGCTCTCCTGGTGCCACCCTGTCACCATGGCTGCTCAAAACAGGGTACATGACATCCTTTCCTCAGGGCAGGTGGGACACGTGCAGGTCTCAGTCAGTACACATTGCTAGCATGGGCCTCTGATAGAAATTCCAAAATTTAAAGCTATCCAAACTGGGGAGCATTTCCCAGAGCTTCTCAGGAACTTAGAGCCTTGGCCCTGCTGTTCCAGTAAAGCCTGGTGAGATTCAGAGCTTTCCTTCTCTGCTTGTATATCCGTGGCTTATCACAGCTGCCCTGCTGCTGGAATTGACACTTGGACGCCTTCCTCAGGCTACTGCTGACTGGGTGAACCTGCTCCCCGTCACACACCCGCTACAAGCTGAGCTCCCTCACTTGTTCTTTCCTCCCAATCCCATATTTATGAGATCACTCCACGGTCCCTATCAATCGCTTGGGCAGCCTTGGGTACACAGCAGCTATCAGAGCAGAGCCAGCCTCTCAGGCTGGGAACAAAGGAGAGCTAGGGCCCAGGAAGGACAGATTTACTGGGCAGCAGTGGAGGATGTGGCACACACTCTCACTAGCCCCATCCCTAGGGACACCACAGTTGTTCTCTGCCTGCCCCCAACCCACAGCACAGCTTCATGCAGCTATCACACAGCACAGTGCTGAGTAGAGAAAACAGAAGCCAATACAAAAGAAAGGAGAGTAACAGTACAAAGACAAAAAAATTGGACATTATAGCCAGGGAGGAAGTTACTTACCTGTCACTGAGCAGGTTTTGGCTTTGCACTGTGCCTGAAGCCATGTTTTGAGCACACACCAGGGATGAGCATCTCCCGGGCATGAATTCTGCCCCTGCACAGGCCTCACTGCTCCAACTATAGCTTCCCAGAGGAGTGCACCCCTGGGAAGAGCAAGGATGCTCACAGCCTCAATTTATGTGAGGCAAATCCATCACAAGGCATGAAAGCCTTTCATTGAGGACAATTTGTTGCAGGAGTTATGAACAGAGCGGCTGGGTAGCCAGTTGTCAGGCCAGGAGGGCTGCAGATGGGCAAGGCGGACAGGACTGCCCTGCCAAGGGATGGGAGGTACCTAATGAACGCTCACTGGGCAGGTGGGGCTGCAAACAGCACGTCTGGGCATAGGGGAAGGAAGGAGGCAGGGTGGGCAGTCTCGTCCCTTGGCACTGTTTGTAGCCTGGAGTCATCACTCAAAAGCAAGGACCATGGTGCAGGCAACGCCAAGGCCAGAGGAAGGGAGAGAGGCGAAGATTGATTATCCCATAAATCAATCGGCAGGCGCTGATTACAAAATAAACCACCAGGGCAAAGGTCAAGTGCTTTGTTATATCACCCAGCCCACAAGATTTATTTACCCCTTGGGCCATCCGTCCCTCTGGCCATCTATTACAGGGAGCTGCAGCCTACGGACACAGCCAGCACAGCCCTGCAGGCAGCAGCACAGGGCTTAGAAATCAGATCCAGCTGCCAGGACCAGGCAGGTACAGGCACTGATCCTGCAGAACCTACACAGCCACATCTACAACCCTGGTAAGTGTGAAAGCCAAGCGGTCCATCCCTGCTGCAGGCACCAGAGGCGGCTGAGGGTGCTCACCAAGTCCTCCATCACCACCAGCCCCCCTGGAAGCGAATCAGTTCTACACAGTGGCAAGATCAGAGGGACGTGGTCTCCCCTGGAAAGAGCCACCAGGCCTGGCTGTGGCCACCATGAAGAGATTCTCACGGCCACTGGCCTCAGAGTGCACTTGCCTTTTCTTTCTGAGCTCCAGGAAAGACCAAACACTTTGAGAAGACCAGTAACTTCCCAGCAGCCAAGCAGGGCGTCACTCCAAATCAGATCTGTACCCAGCCAAGCTTTCCATGCCCACTTCCATCATCTGAGATCCACGTCCTTACAGGGAGAACTGCAGGGAACATCTTGCAGCACTCGACTGGAATTCAACCTAAAAAACTTTATTTTTTTCTCCTCTCTGCTCTCGCTAACTTTATATTTTAAACACAGGCAGCAATAAGAGAAATTCCTGGGAGTATTGTTCATCTGTTTCCCATAAGCTGCTTGTCACTGACCATGAAAAAACTTTTCAGTCTGGCTCCCAAAATATAAAAACCCTAAAATGGACATTTTTGAGTCCTTCGCAGCAACCCAAGGAGAATAACGTCAGAGCCGTATGATGTGTGTGCGTGTGTACTCAGAGGGTGGCAAAGAAACCTCCCGGGAGGAGGCGAGGTGCCAGCCCTGTGCCGTGGGCAGGGCGCCTTCTCCTGCCTCCGCCCGCACAGGCAGGCACTGCCGGGTGGGCTGTGGGCACACAGCCTGGGCCTTTAGGGATGTTTCCCTTTAGGGATGTTCCCAAGGACACTGAGGCTGTCACCCCATCCCCCTGCCCCACGGTGCTCTGCCAAAATGGCTGCTGCAGTTGGCGCTTGCCTGGGAGTTTATTTTTCTTCCCAAAGCGCTGAATGTTTTGACTCTTATTTTAGCCCATCTGCCGGCAGAGAGTGGAGGCTCCAGCTCACAGGCTTAACCACATGTTCCCACAAGGCACACGGGACACCACCATGCAGGGGGACACCACTGCACAGAGGGGACAGTTGAGGTGATGAACTGCGACACATAAAAATCACACACACTGGTTTGGGTTGGAAAGCACCTTAAGCACCATCTCATTCCAACCCCTGCCGTGGGCAGGGACACCTTCCACTACAGCAGGTGGCTCCAAGACCTGTCCAGCCTGGCCTTGGACACATCCATGCTCCAAGCCTGATGCCAGTCAGTGCTGGCACCAGACAAACCTCAGTGATTTACCCTTGCTGGGAACAGCCCGTGAGTTCATGGTTACTTCATTGGTCCCAGCTTCCCTGAGGTAAGCAGCACTCCAATGGGAGAAATCCCAGCAGCGCAGAGATGGGCATCTCTACCAGGAGCTGTGTTGATCTTAGGAATCACATTTCCCCCTCCATAGGTGGGCTCCTCAGAGGATGGTGCTCATCTCCAGAGCGCCATTCTCATCCACAACCACCACCTTGACCTCAGTGGGAAGGGTGCTGGAGATAGCCAGCCCCTCCTGCACTCAAGGAGTCCAATGGCAAAAATATATTTTTCCAAGCATTCATTCCTAGAGGCTTTTGCAAATCCCTTGAAGTCAACAGTATATTACTTTTAGGGCTTGGTATGTCTCTCCTCTCCCTCAGGGGTTCTGACGTGCGTGGATATCCATCGCTCCTATCGCTTGGCCCAGCTCCACGTTTCAGACAGCAGTAACAAACCCAGGTCAGGGAGAGGCAGTTATATTCCCAATCCCTCCCTCTGCTCCCCCCTGGCATTTAGAAATTCAGATTTAATCTGAAAGAGGGAAGATGGAGAGGAGCCTCAGCAGTTGCAGTTTCTGTAAATGTCAGGATAAGGAGATCTTAGCAAACCTTAATACACTATGCAAATCCTCAGAGCATGACCGTGTGCTACCAGGGTGTTTTATTCCCCTCCATGGTAATTGGAGAGACAGGGATTAAAAAGAGGAGTTGCCACAGAACTGGCTGGTCCCTCTGCTTTACCAACCATGGTTTATAAACAACATTGGGACATACAGGCCACAGGGTCTATAAAGACCTCCAGGTAAAGGTGGGTGTTCTTCCAAAGGGCATTGGCCAAAGACTTTTGCTTGCGTAAGACTATTAGAAAGTGTCCAAAGGAGAGCTACAAAGGTGGAGAAGGGTCTAAAGGGAGAAGACATAAATGGAGTGGCTGAGGTCACTTGGTTTGCTCAGCCTGGAGAAAACAGAGGGGAGACCTCACTGGGGTCTGCAGCATTCTGACAAGGGACAGGCACTGATCTCTGCTCTCTGTGACCAGTGACAGAACCCGAGGGAACGGCTGAAGCTGTGTCAGGGGAGGGTTGGGCTGGATCTCAGGAAAAGGTTCTTCCCCCAGAGGGTTCTGGGGCACTGACCAAGCTCTCCCGGGAATGGGCATGGACCCAAGAGTTCCAGGAGCATTTGGACAACACTGAAGCACAGGGTGAGATTGTTGGGGTGTCTGTGCAGGGCCAGGAACTGGATTTTGAGGATCTTGGTGAATCCCTTCCATCTCAGAATATGCCTTGATTCCCTACTTTGGAGTATATTTGGTGTATGTGCAAGGGGATGAGAGATGTGTGCATGCATTTGGCTGAAAGTGAGACTGCTCCATGGAGACAGGAGGAGAAGGCACTGCGTGGTGTCCAGGTGTGAAGCTCTGTGCTTCTCTTTCTACAACTGCATGGTTACACTGCTTTTTTTCCCCTCTACATGCTTTTTTTTATGGATCAGGAAAGCTCCATCACTTTCCTTTCTTGTAATGATGTTGACCTGATTAAAATTTTTATTGGATTTTACAAAATAATTTCATACATACTGTTCCCTGGAGCACTGCAGTGTGGAGGGAGGCAGGGCAGAGAGAAAGAGAGAAGAGAGTATATTAAGAATGAGGTGGAAAAGGAAAATATTTTATTTTACACTGAAATAATGTTTCCTGAATGAATAATAGATTGGAATCTTTTTTTTTTAATAGTGCTCTTACAAGTGCCCCTGCAACATGCAAGCATGAAAACATCATCACTTGAGCATTTTCTACCTATTTCAGTAAAAAAGCTTTGCATTCCTCCAGCTCCTAACCCTTTCCACCATCTCTCAGCAGTAAGCAAGCTGTGGTTAAGGGGTTGCCAGAACCTGGGAGACAGGCAGGACCACAAGGACAGACCCTCCTAGATAGCCACAGCCCTTCCATCAACCAGCCCAGAGCATCCCCTCTAGCCTGACTCCTGCTTTGACTTGATGCTTTAATGTAAGCAAACTGTGTGGATGCACCCCAATGTCCCTCCCCTGTGGGGACAATAGGGTGGGGTCAGTCCCAGGGACTCCTAAGAGTGTCTCATTGACGAAATCACAGACAGGTCACAAACAGAACACACATATCAGGTTCTTGTCCCCAGCCCTGGCCAGTGAATGAGCCTGATGTACCCCAGGGAGCTCATGGAGCTGGGCAGACCCTGGGAAGCCTGAGACAAATGAAACACCAGTTACAAAGGAGGGTTGTCTTGCCATTTTAGCATTCTACTGCTGTTTTTCTTCCTTGCCAAGGCAATGCCCTAGCACTGATGTTTCAGGCATAGAATTCCCACTGGTGTTTCACTCTGGTCTCTAGAAAGAAATCAGGTCTTTGCTGTATGAGCAATGTCATGAAGATGATTTAGTTACCCAGTTCCATTTTAATATATTTAAATTAGATAGGAACCCCATGGCCCATGGGCTCACTGCTGTCTTCCAGAGAAAGGTAGGCACTCCTGCCACAGGCAGCTTTGCACCCACCTTTGTCCTTATTGGGACCATTTAATGGTCCCAATACCAATTTTTAAAAAAAAATGCTTTTCAGGGAGCTCAACATTTGCAACAGTGTCCTTTCAAGAGTACCCCCACAGGGCTGGCTTGTTTGGAAATTTAGTTTTCCTGGTGGATTTTTATGAAATAAATATTTCAATGCTGCATCAATGGCTCATCAGAACCCCCCAAGCAGCCATAAGTCTCTGAGCTGAACCTGATGCCAGTTTAGTCTTAGATGACAGCAGCAGAGTGAAGTCAAGGTGAGAGATACAGCACGTTATTCTGTGCATACTGCTAGGGGCCAGCAGCTGACACGGTCTGCAAGTCCCTTGCTCTCCAGGTGGTTCTCAAGGTCCAACTGCTGAAGGTACTAAGGTTGTCTGGGTAACTCTAAATATGTGTTTTGGAATGAGACTGTAGGGCAAGGGTTGAATTCTTCCCCAGCACCATATGCTCTAACAATTGCTGTTTGACATTTCCCCACAGGCTCTGGCTTTACCTCTGTAGAGAATCTTCTGACAGGCTCCAGGTCTGAGCACCTCTGCAGCCCCTAAACCCTGCCCTCCTGCTACCTGCCTGGGACAGGACTGCTGCTTCTACACAAGGAGCAGTGCAAAGTATCACCTCCCCTCAGAACACAGGCAAAGCTCCTGATCCCCAGCAGTGCTGTGGATCTCACCTGGGATTTCAAGGTTGGGATTTCACCTGGGCTCTGCAGTCTGCCCTCAGAGCACCATCCCTTCTGCTCCTTCATCTCCTGCTGCACCACTATCCCAAGGGCAACCATCCATGGGATTTCAGGATCTATCTGCCACCCAGCACATCTTAATTTTCACTTCACCACTCTGTGCTACTCCATTCCCTCCTGACCGCCTGGTGGGCAAGGGCTGGAGGCAGCAGGGGGTGGCCACCACAGTCTGTGCAGGCTGTCCCAACCCAGAGACCAGCAGAGCACAGATCCTGCAGCAGAAAGGGATTTGCAGTGTAGTGAATGGCTAACTGATAAATACTACTCCGAGAAAATTCCAAGCTCTGGATAAAAATAGCTTATGGCATTGAGCTGCACCCATCGTCCAAGAAATGGAGGGCATCTGTCACCATTCTAAGAGCTATCTCATTGCCCCACACCCAGCACGAATCCCTCATTCGTTCCCAAATGACTTTTATTTCAAGTTCTAGACAGTGACAAAGAAAAGAAGAATATAAAGCTTCTCCAAGAGAGTGAGCACAGAAATTCACCAACAGCCCCAGCAGGGCAAGACATGAAATGGCAGCAGCAGGTCCTGCAAACAGGCAGAGCCAGCTCCTGCCTCGTGCTGCTGCATAGCTGGCTCAGCCCCAGCCCAGGAGGGAACAAGAAATCAGGGACATTCATTTCTACTCTGCGATAGGCAAAAAGATGAGCCCACAGGCTCTAACCAAACCTGAGTCTTTCTGGAACTCAGTCATTTACCTTTAGAAAGAAGAATAGCTCTCTCTGAATACTCACATTTTCTTCTTCCTGGTTTGTGAGGGGATACAAGACAGACGCCGCCCCTCTTTGCTGCTAGACCAGATCTTGCAGAACCCACAGCAATAGGAATCTCATTTATGATCTGCAGGTCCACTTTCAGTCCTCACAGCTTCACCTCCTCCCATAGGAGCTCCTGGGAAGCCTCCAGGCTTTGAAGCACACATCCACATATAAGCAGCCTCCATCCAGGCTCCCTGGAGTGCCTGCATCACAGCCAAGGGCAGCCACCAGCTCCCAGGCTGCTGCCCTGGCTCATGTCTTGTCCCTAAATCACACATGCATATGGGTTTAAACACATCAACTGATTTCCTAACCTCACATCTCCCTGGGAGCAGGGGCTGGAGCTGTCACAGCCTTGTTATGCAGGGCAAACAAGAGAGGCATGAATTTGGGAACTGCTCCCAGACCAGTGAGGAGGGACAGGTCAACATCAGCTCCCACCAACCCCGCTTGTCAAAAGACATCTTTTATGGGCAGGGATTTGGCAGCCAGTGTATAAAAGGAGCCTGTAGTCCACACCACAAAACACCATCACCACAAGTAGCATCTCTTGGCCTCCAATGAAGCAGATGTGCATTAACTCGGTCCCTCAGCACACACAGGAGGTTTGTGCTGTTGCTGCTTCACCCTGGATAACGAGGGCTTTAATCTCCAGGTTTCTCAACATAGCACCTTGCCAGAACTAGGGCTCATTTTTAGTATTAAAAAATAATGCATATTTATCAAACCTAGTCAGGCTGAGGGAGGGGGAAACAGCTGGCAGCAGGCTCCCTCTCCCCATCTGATATGTGCTTGCCATTTTTCACATTTTCAACAGCTCTCCAGCTCTAGTCCTTATAATTACGATGAAAAAACCCTCACACTCGACCATAGTGCCTCACAGCCAAGATGCCAATGTGTTTCCACATAAAAGCCTCGTTGTAAAAAAATCTGAAATTTCTCAGTGTCTCTGCTTTATTCCCATCCTCCCTTACATCATTGTATTCACATGGCGTTCAATTATTTACAAGCATACAAAACACTCCAGCCTGGATTCTCAACTGGTATTAATCAGTGAAATGCCAACTAAATCAACAGAGCTACAAAGAATTGCTGTAGAGAAGGATCTGTCCTGCTGTCCCTGAAGACCCCTTCTTCTCTTCACAGCACACAGTGGGAAGGAGAGGATAAAACACAGTTTTAGTAGGTTTTTTTTTCATTCCCTGAGTCACACAAACATATTAAAGCCCACACAAAGACCTGCTCCTCACTGCTGACCTACTTCCCATTTATGTGCATGTGACACACTCACCTCCCATGGCAGTCCCAGGTATTGCTGCAAGCAGCCATCCACCACTCACCCAGAACCCTGGGGCAACACCTGGAGCTCTGTGCATGGGGCAGGCCCCTGGGTGTCAGGATAACACCCTTGACCTAAATGACACATAACGCTCTCAGATTATTCAGCCAGGCCTGGCACTTCCTTGGAGCTGGTGCAGCATCATCAGTCTCCAGCCTGGTTTTTGGGGGCTTTTGGTCCATCCTTTTCAATGGCAACACTTCCAAAGAGGCCCAAAGGGAGGGACAACTTCTCAGACTGGTAAGCACAGAGGGCTCACAGACAGGATGCTTCACTCCTTCAGTGATGGTTTCATTTCTAGTACTGCAGCCTCCATCACTTTAATTCAATGAAACCAACAGAGACGCAGGACACAGAGCACAAATCAGAGAGGCCAATACATGGAACAGGCATAGGATATTTCTTCTAAAGCTATGGGACAATCTTCAGTCAAATTATGGTTTTTAGGATCCCCATAGAAAACTAAGTCTTCTGTAAGACCAGGCCCAGCACAACCAATCCTTTGGTAAAGTCTCTTTTTCAGGACTTTGTGATCACACAAAAATCAGAAAGTGACTTCTGAAAGACATTTTGTTATTTGAACCTTCACTTTGAATCAGAAAGTGAAGAGTCCCTGAAAACATAATATGAATATAAAGAACAGGTCTGGTCCCTCAAGAGCATTTTCACAGACAGACTGGAGAACCATGTGTGAAACCCTGGGGCTCTGGGCACCTCATTAGAAGACAGGAGATAAATGTACTCCTATTTCCAACACAGGTTCATGATCTGGAGCTTCTCCATTCAAAACCAGAAGGCCAAGGAAATGCAGGACATGCACACCAGGCTGGGTCTCACTGCACTGAGCACAGCTTGCTCATCCCTTGTGTACCACCACCACAGAAGGTGGTGTCACAAGGCCTTCATCATGACTGGAATCATAATACCCATGATTCACATGGAATACTTTTAATACAAAGCACCAAGATAAAAATAAAATGAAGAGGGAAAAACTCAACAAGAAACTTGTTTCATTCCCTACAAGATGGATAAACTAAGATGAATGTAAACAGCTCAACTTGACCCAAATATTTTTTCGTTGCTGAGTAACTCCACAAAAAATGTTGTTATCTCACCAGCATCTGGGGAGATTAGATGGTAGGGAATTTTAAACAAACTTGCACTGTTGTGCCTTGTTTGAGGAATGTCAGACTGGACATGAACCCTCAGGACTTGTAGCACCCCAACCCCTTTCAGGAAGGAGCACACAGATGAAGCAGGAAGCATCTGTTACGTCTCCAGCACATGGATGTGTGGACATGCTGTTGACATGAAGGTTTACATGAAACATTTGGGCCTCCAGCTTTCCAAACCCTTCCAAGGAAGGATGCAGCTGCTCTGTGAAGGCTTCAAGCAGGAAACACAGGCTCAGGCCATCCCTCCAGCAGGAGGTGGGAGCAATTCCAGCAGATGGCTGTGAGCCATTTTGGGTGGCAGCAGGCACCCGCTGAGGGGCTCAGACTTTACAGCCCACACTGGCTGCCATATGTTGTGACAGTGGCTCATCATCACACAGGACACAATTTATAGCATCCTTTGTGGCTGTAAGCACCACACTACCTCACACTGCTCCCTATTAGCACAACCATCTTTCCACCAAGCATCTTTTAGCAGCTGGCTATCATATTTACTGATTTTTCACATGTTTATGTAGGTGGAAGGAGATCTGACAGATCATCTGAGAGATTCAGGTATGCAATTTTAGTCTCATTTGTGCTCTGGAGGTCAGGCCTGCTCACTCCTTCACTCTCTCTCAACAGATAAGTGCTATCTCAACAACACACAGATGCTTTTAGAGATCACCTTGGCCACTACTAAGCTGTGCTTGGCAGCATTCCTACCAAGGGCATCCCAGCAAGCAAGGCTATGCCTGTGACACTGAGAGCTCAGAACTGGGCAGGTGGGAGATTACAGCTCTGAAAATGGCAGTCCTTCCAGCAATAGCAGGCTTCCTCAAGTGAAATTCTCCTGGAGGGACTCAGGGAAATGGAAGCAGCAAGTAAAAAAAGACCTGGAGGTGGCAGGATGGAAATCAGGCTTCCATCATCCAGGGCTCCAAGGGAGGGGATGCCAGTGGCACGTGGCAACAGGCTGCAATGACACAACATGAATGAGGAGCAGAGCTAAGGCAGAGCATCATTGTGCTCCAGGGCTGTGGCATGATGACACTGCAGCCCAGTGAGCCTCAGAGACAGGCAAAGCAGGATGCCTTTGGCAACCTGAGAGCTGGGCCTGCCACCCTGGGATGGCAAAGCTCTCACAAGTCTGTTGGCCTCTTTGGGAAACATTGCAGTCTGCTCAAAACATGTAGCATCAGCCGCATGCAAGTTCATGAAGTGGACTTTCTGCCCTATGAGAGCAATGAATGAGGTCAGTTCACCCTGTCACAAGCAGGAGCAGGGCACCCTGAACCACTGCTCTGCATCTCACCCTGGGTCAGCCCAGCTGCCAAACTAAAGATTCAGGCAATTTGCTCTGTAAGGGTCCTTAAAATATCAACTCAGCACAAGTATTGCAGCTCCCACCAGGGCTCTGAGGGAGGACAGTCATCCACACTTGTGCTAGGCAACTGTGGTTGCATCCCTTGAATTTATGAAGAATCTGGGATATTTTTAACATTTTGAAATAAACAGCCACTCAGTGTTGGTTATTTTAACTCAGTACAGTCCATGAATTCAGACCAGCCCTACAAATCCATTTGCTCATGTCCAAGACACTCCTCTCTCTTTGGATGGCTCTGGCCCATTCTGGCCCTCCCAGATCATGGCAGTTGCATTTTATGCCTCAGGTGATGCTTCATCTTCTGAACAGACACAGCCAGGGAGCTTCCTGGAGGAAGCAATTTCAGAAATTGAACTCACCTAAACAAAAAAAAAATAAAGCTGAGATATATGTCAAAGCCTCAATTTTTCTCTCTACTACACCTAGAACCTGCATCAGACCAAAATGCATCAGTGGGAGCAGACTTTGCTCTTCTCCAGGTGCTGCCTGAGCCTCCACCAGTGCTGGCAGCTCTCTGGGCTAGCTCAGAGGCTCCAGTTCACCAAGGAGGTCAGCACAGACCAGTTGTCCTATTTAGACTGAATCAAACAGCTCCGTAAAGGAAGTGGTACTGGTTTCACCAGTGCAGACTGGAGCGTGGGAGCACCATTTTCAGCCCTGGAAAGCAGAGGCTTCTGTCTACTCAGAGCCTGCTAAAAAGCTTTGTTTTCCCTGCCCTACCTGGCAGCTACACACACAGCCAGCTCCATAATCCCCAGCAAAGCACATCTCAGCTGCAACTTAATCTGAACTTCAGCTCTCACCGACAGCTCAAGTGAAAATGAAAAGCAACTGATAAAAGCAAACCCACAAAATGCAGCAGGTGGTGAGGGGGCCAGAGGCAGGGAATGCGACTGGAAAGAGCAATGCACTGCTAGATCTGTGGTGGCAAACATTAATTGCTTTTTAAGTATTCCAGTGCTTTCCTTCTCCGGTGGCTGGTAGCTGCAGAATTCCTGCTTGTTCTCCAGTGGCTAAGGAGGAGAGAGAAGCCAAGAGTGTGTCACCCAAGCAAGCCCAGGGACCAAGCCCACAAACTAACCCTACAGAGGACAGCAGGAAGCTTCAGTGACCCCGAGGCTGCTCACATTTAAACACCATTGCAGGGCAAGTCTACCAGGTCACCTCAACCATCTCTGGGGGAATCTGAACCACTGGTGATACCTGGGTGAAGACGTATCTTGAGCTTCTAGCCAAGTGCATAATTTGCTTCTGATCAGAGATATAGGTAGAAAAAAAGCATAAAGCAAGCACAGCCCAGATGTTTTTCCCCAGATTCAGCTACATTTCTGAGACTCTAAAAAACAGAGGAATGACCTTCTCCTCTTCCCTGCTGCCTACACACCCCTTGATCTAGTCACTTCCACCTCTCAAAGATGGGCCCCACTGCACTCCTTGTGCTATCAACACCCATATAACAAAGTTAGCTTTGTACATCCCTCTGCTGCTTTGTGACCTGGAGAGGCCAGGATTGATGGAGCACAGAGACCACCAGGTCCCACCCACCAGCTGTATCATCTACAAGTGTCCCTACCCCTACCTACAACAGTCCTGAGCCAGCAACGGGCTTTAGCTTCAGCCCCTCAAGCCTTCAGCAGACCCCCTCCATGGGAATCTCACCCAGCACCACGCATATGATCCCATAGCAGCCACAAAAGAGTGTGTAAATAACCTGTCTTAGCTAGACTTTCCTCCAAATGGACAGGAATTGGTGCTGCCATTTTTGCTGGCACTGTCAGGAGTCACTTTCTGGCACTTTAATGGCTTTGATGGAAACTCAGACAAAAGGGATGAAGGAAATCATGCCTCATTCTACCTTTCCATAGCCAAATCTCTTCATGAGGGAGAGGGAAAAGCAGCATCTTTAACAGATGAGAAAGGAACTGCTGCTACTAGCATCACAAACAAGCTCACCTTCCACTTGGCACAGCTGGTCAGCACCCCAAGGGATGTTGTAGGTGGGATGATCTGGGGGTTGAACACTGTTGGTGCTCCCAAGCAGACAACTGTGCATGTTGTGAGCAAGAGAGGACTGAATCCCAGACCACTCTTCCAAAGGAAGAAAGAAAAGCAAGTCCCCTGAAGCCTGTGGCAGGGCCACGTCCATGGCCACTGTGCCATCAAGCCACTAGGGTGTGACAAAACACCACCAGGGGAGACACAGACAACCACCCACCCCATCACCACGGGGGTGCTGAGGAGCAAAAAGCCATCTGGGGTACAGGAGAAACACTTCAAGAGCAGTGGCCAACAACACAACACAGTACTGCAGAGAGGAAGCTCTTGTACCTTCACACACACTGCCCTGTTTCCTCAAAGATGCAATTCCAAGCCCTCCAAAAATCAATAAGATAACAAGGAGATGAGTTGCAGCCAATATGGATTTGTCAAGAGCAAATCACATCATTCCCATCTATCTCCCTCCTCCAAAAGCCTAACAGGCTTTGGGCACAGCACTCCCTGTCAGACACCTCCACTCCAGTAAGGCCTCTGACAGTGCCCCGGCTGCCACTCCCATCAGCCAGGGGAATGTGCTCTTAAGAGAAACAGTGACAGGGCAGGCACAAAACTGCTCAGAGAGCCATGTGTAAAGAGCAGATATCAGCATTCTGCTACAAAGGCAGAGCATATCGACAAACAGGATTTTGTAGGAACCTGTCACACACCTGCCTTCCTCAGAGCGTTTGCTATAGAGCTGGATGAAGGAGCAAAAAGGAAACTTATTACATTCACAGGTAGCATGGAGGTGGGAAGAAGTGGCAGGTTCTTTTAGAAGACAGGATTAGAAAATGTTGGTATCTTAAGAAATCTTCTTTTTTCCAAGGCAGATACAAGGACCAGATTTTTCTCTCCAGCAGGAATAATCAGCTGTCCAAGAACAAGTGTCCAAATAGAAAGAACGAGTTTTCAGGGTCTTGCTTCACTACTCTTGGATATCAAGGGTTACTGATACTCTAAGGAATTGAGGCCTCTTGCTCTTGACCCTATGATAGCATGTAGGGTTCAAGGCATGTCACATCAGGCAGGCATCAGGGATCGCTTCACTAGCAGCTTGCAAACAGAATCAGTATCAAGCCCAAAGGCCCAGAACAGAATCAGAAAACATGAATTCCCACTCCCAGGCTCCTCTTTATCTCCTGCATCACTGTCACCTCATTGCAACTGGCACACTGAATACCTCTTTCGGGAGCTGCTTTCAGCAGGAAGGTGCTGCTGTGCCAGCAGCACATCATGCTAATCATGACAGCCAAGCACAGGCTGCATCCGCCCGCTGTGCATGCCATACGTGTTTCATACAGTTGTCCCAACTGCCTGCTCAAGGCCTCCCCATAACCAGCTGCACCCAATTCTCCTGTCAAGTGTCCTTCCTCTTTCCCTGTGACAATTCACACCATTTTAACCCACAGACTCTGCAAGTAAAGGATGTCTCATCTCCAGTTGGGGTTGCCACTGGAAGCAAGCAAAGCACAACTGCCCCACAAGAATAATGAGCCAGTGTTTCCAGATGTGGTCCTTTTATGGAAAACCATGGCCAAACCCCTGCAATGAACTACATTTTTAGCCTGAAGGGAAGATACACTTCCAGCCATTCTCCCCATGATCCTTGGGTTTTCCCTTTGGCTGCACATTTGGTTTATCCCAGTGTGAGTCAGTGGGGAAGTGGACCTTGCAGCCCTGGGAACTCTGATGTTCCGGATAAGCTCATTCACTGCCAGAATAAGAAAGCAGAGTTTCCAAATAAGTGACATTTCTTTCCCTTTGGCAGCAATTGCAGGGAAGACTGCAAAGTAGCAAGGGATTGATCTGGCTCCTGTAGAGGTGACTAATGGAAACACAATCCCACAGCTACGGCAGAGGACTCGATGGCACTGCCCCCCACAGTTGCCTTGGTACAGAAACGCTTCCCTCACATGTAATGGAAGGAACCCTTGTACCATGTTCCCCACACGTACATCTCCCAGGGACACGTTTTGCCAAGCCCTCCAAGAACCCAGAATGGGAAGCAAACACTTGAAATGAAGGCAGGAGAATCACGTCAGGGAAGGCACTTCAGGTTCAGCAGTACCCAGTCAGCTGGCAAAACCCTTTCCTCTGGAGCATCACCCAGACCATGGGCTTTTAGCACCCTGTGGAGCATGACTGAATGCAGTCTTATCCCTCCAAAATGAAGTCTGAAATAAAGCATTGCAGCAGAAATTATAGTGAGACTCAGGGTAATCCCAGGGCAGGTCTTTTCATGATGAGGGTCAAGACAATCCATGCATCAGGAACTTGACCAAATTTAAAGAAAGGTCCAAAGAAGAGACAAAGTGGATGAAGTGCCTTATATTTATTACCCACCACAAAAGACAGCAACAAGATCAAGCTGTAAAAGCAAGGCATTGGCACCTCTATGATCAGCATCAATCTGTGAGGATCTGCCATCTCTCTCACCAGTACTCATTGTGGTTTCTCTCCTGAAGGATGGGCTATGCATGTACACATCTGTACACTCGCCTTCAGTCTGAAGGCTCACAGCACTGACAACCTTGGCACAGGCTTGTGAGGCTCCACAGCCTGCCATTGCATTTTCTCCTTCAGAAGAGACTGGGCATTATTAGCATTGCCAAAAAGCCTGTGAAGTTTAAAGCAGGATTGTCATCGCTTCTTCATTCTCACAGATGCCAACACCACAAGGGTGCTCTAGAATTTACACAGGATCAGCTGGGAACTCAGTGGAAGATACAGGCTATGTAAATTCACCTCAAAAATGGCCCTGAGCATTGGAAGGCAGGGTCAGCATGCCACTGGCACGGTCAGTTCAGCTCTTGGCTTCCTCACATCCCTTGCTGCCATTAAGCTCCATCAGAGCACCTGTGATCCACACTATTAACACCAGCATGTCAGTTCATTCCTGCCTGAGAACAGCAGCAACAGCCACAGCTATTCGTGCTTTCTGCCACCTCTCAGCAAGACCACAGCAATCTGACAGCCCTTCAGTGTGTAAGGAGCTTTATCTGAAATATGCTCTTGCACCCTGAGTGCTCTGTAATCCCATTTCCACACAAGGCTGGCCAGCTGCCTCCCAGGTCCTGATCCAGAGATCGAGGAGAAGTCTGACCCAAGGCCTTGGCCCTCATGTCCCTGTAGCCTCAGCAGCAGAGGCAAGGCTGCATCCCAGGATGGAGCCAGCATGGAACACCACTGAGTGCCACAGGGTCCCGAGGGCTGATCCCATCCATATGCAGCAGAACCGCCTCAGTCCCTGCTGAGCACGGGTTATCAGACATCTCCTGCTGCAAACCACTGGGCTTCTTTGTGCTACCTGGTGTGACAGAAATGTACCATGACATGGATTTAAAAGAAATATCCTAGAACATGACTTTCCACTGCAGGCACTTAACCCCTGGGATGACACTGAAATATCCAGACCCTGACAGATGCAGACACATTTGCTGTCATGCACAACTCAAATATCTCAGATAGACATCCTCAGAGCACAGGAAGCTCTGTCTGCAGCCCATGCTAATAGTGAAGAGCTTATATATTCTCAATCAGCCTGTTCAGCCATGTCAAATTAGCGTGGGAGTTGTTGGGTTAATTTGGAACAGGACTGGGACAGGTTATTCAGAACAGGACAGGTATGAGAGACATGGAAGGGAAAGGTGGGCTCTCCAGTGCAAGCAATGACTATCATGGCATGAAGTGACAGAAAGATATAGTGTCTGCTGAGCTCAAACAATTCCCCTATGGCTTCGCTCCCTCATCTGTAAAGACAAGGAAAACTTGGCTCACCTATCAAATTCCTATTTGCATCAGCTAAAAAGAATAAAGGTCTGGTCCCATGAGGTTCTGATTCACTCTGCTGAAGGTGCCTTATCCTTTTACGACAAGTTAATGGGAGCTGTGGTACAAAGCAATCCACCTTGTTTGGATGTGTTGGAACAGATGACTTATGAAGAAAGGCAGCCTCAACACCTCACCCTGCAGACTCCCAAACATTGCTATAGACCTTTTCTTTACCTGCCTCTGCCAATTTTCACCATGAGCTGTACTGCTTTATTATCACCTCTCTGAGGCTGCTCCACATGCTCCAAGCTCATCCCAGACTACCTAAACACCAGCCAGGGCAGGAAGAGAGTCATTAGCACTGTGGTGCTGTTATTGCTGCTGCCTGGGCTGGAATTAATGTTGCTCAGCCACAGTGCAGTGAAAATATTGACTTTCCAGCTAATCAAACCAAATTCCATGAAAGCTACAACTTCAAACTTCAAAAAAATCCATCAATGATTCATAAATATTTGAAAGTGCTAGATTGATTGCATCTGGATTACTGCAGTGGAGGGAGCTAAAGTCTGGCTGAGGAAGAGATGGATGAGGGAGCTGCTCAGACCTTGATGTCATGGCTCCCAGGATGGACCTCCTCAGCCTCAGTCAGAGGAAGAGCACTGTATCCCAGTGCTGTTATCTGTGCTGGTGCAGCCCCACTTGATCCAGAGTGCCCAGCCTGCAGGTAAGGATGTACCAATCCAGCTGTTGGCACCATGAAGATTAGAAGCCTAATAACCTGGTTGTTTAATTTCTGACTCTGTATCTATATATATTTTACTTTTTTACTCCAGATATTCCAACCTCCTCCGCCC
The DNA here is from genome assembly GCA_013396995.1 of Dicaeum eximium. Classification (NCBI taxonomy): domain Eukaryota; kingdom Metazoa; phylum Chordata; class Aves; order Passeriformes; family Dicaeidae; genus Dicaeum; species Dicaeum eximium. The sequence goes on from VWZP01000777.1 coordinate 343,224, forward strand.
CCTGCTGCCCACTAACGAGGTTGTTGGCATTCCCAGAAGATGCCAACCTTTATCTGGTCTCCAGGGAAGCAAGGGGATTTGTTAGCCTGGCCTTCTCTCCACCCAGCCTAGCCCTTGCATCTTCATGCCATTCAGCCAGCCAAGGAGGGGTGTTTTATTTTCCCAACAACTTTTCCAAGGAGAACAAATTCCAGGAAATTATGCAAGATGCAACAAGTCAAAATGATCTATTTTTACTTCACCCCACAGAGAAGCTCCAACTTTTCCCACATAAAAGAAAATTAATCTAATTAAAACTTGGATGGGAGAAACTTTTTGTAAAGAAACACAATAGCTTTGGTTCACTGCAGACAGTCTTTGCTGCACAGAAGTTGGTCTCCAAAACACTGCAGGCTGTCTTTGTCCTCCAAGTCTCTGGAGCTACATTTGTACACAAAAGAAGCCAGCACAAAGTCCTTGCCAGTGAAACCATATATCCAGCTCTTGAAATCAAGAGGGGAAACAGAGGCCTACAAATCTTACTTTGAAACACAAAACTCTCCTTCATTAGCAACTGATGTGAGAGAGAGTCCTTCAGGGCAGGGCAGAGAGGTAAGAGAAGAGGACCAAGGCAGGTTCAGGGCACTGTGTTCAGCCCCATCTGCAACCACCTCATTCCTCAACGACTGCCCTGGCAGGAAGCACAAATGCTGACTGAAGTGCTCCTGTGATTTCAGCATTCAGAGTCTCCCCTCCATAATCCTCTCTGTAATCCTGTAAGCTAACACGGTTCAGCTTCCCACTGCAGCCTCTCCCTTGGCGGGAGCACTCACAGCTCCAAGGGTCTGCGGAGAGAGCCGAGTGAGCGTGGCCTCTGCACCTGCATAAGCGCAGCCTTTGTACAGGACAAGCAGTAATCCCCAGGGGCTGGCAGTACTGTCTGACACTCCAAGAGCCTCAGCTTTCCCAGGAGCACTGTATCTACCCCCACATGGAAAGGCATGGGCACAAAAACCTCATTTCACCAAGTCAGGCACCTCATGTCCACGCTGTGCACAGAGTGCAGTGCAGACATGCTGATGGCAAGGGCTACCCCCCATCATAAGGGAGAAATCTGCTCCTGATCCTTTATGAAGATCAAGCTCCCAGTCTGTCAGTTGCTTGACTACAACCCTGACAAGAAGGAAAACATTTAGTTGCTAGCCTTCTCCAATTTCCAATCCCCACCAAGCTCAAGATCTGGGCAAAGGGCCTATCCCTCCCTGGCATTAAACCATTGGCCAGGGAACCTCAGTACTCAAAACATTACTTGCACTGGTTGCTTGCTGCCTGGGGTTAAACCACAACACACTGAAATAAGGCAATTAAACCACCCATTTCTTTCTCACCACTGAAAAGAAACAGAGGCCCTAAGATAGTGGTTCTAAACACAAGATTAGAAAACATTCCTTGCCCATAAGCTTCCTGGAGCAAGCCTTCCTGTCTTCATTCCAGATAATGATACCTTTAACACAACTTGCTCTACAGCACTGTTGGTTCCTCCCCAGACATCTAAGAATAGTCTCATGTATTTAAAGACTTTTTCCCTAATCAGGAAAGAAACAGTATAATCACTTGAAGTAGTTTAGTGAACTAGTTAAGAGTCATGAAAACCTCAACTTTATTTGGCAGCCATGGCACATACATTGGTCTGACCCTGAGTGCTCATGTAGGGAGTTTGAGGGCAGGGCTGAACCTCAGTTCTGTGCCACTGCAGTGCAGTGGAGATTGGGCTTCCCATACCACAAATGAGCATCACAACTACCACAACAGCCAGCAAAGCAGCAAACACACCCATACTGCTCTGTCTGGGTTATCTGCCGCAGCTGCCTTGGCCTGTGATGCTGCCTTGCAGGAGACTGCACGAGGAGGAAGAGGAGGAGAAGTCCCTGACAGTGCCCCACAACCAACAGGTCCAGCTCATTCTCCAGCCCTGCTGCTGCACACACACATCATTTCTTGCCACCCTCCACATCCTCACTCCCCAGGGTGAAATTGTTTCTTATGAAGAAAATCTGTTTAAGAATTGGACTCCAGTTTAAGTAAAAGCTATTTAAAAAGAAACCTGTCCCTGTGAGTTTGCTCATGGAAATCAATGGCATGCTAGCAGATGTACCAAATATCCCCCAAAGTGCATGTGCCAGTGCATTTCTTCCTTCAGAGATCATTAATGGCTCATGACCAGGGTCAGGAGTCAAGTCTAAGACTTTGCTGCTGATATAGAGGAAAGCATCTTTGCAGTGACACAGGGCACAACCTGCCCAGCTAATAGACTCACAGGAAGTCAACTCCTAGACCTCATCCATCTCCTAATTTATAAATAATATATTGCCATTTTAAAGCTCCGGTCCAGGAAGAGTATCCTAAGCCTTTGCCACCCCTTTGAGAGTGCAAACACAATGACAAGACACGAAACACACAGCAGATTAAAACAGCTGTAAGTAAAATCAGCTTCAAAGCCAGAATAAAAGCCAAGCACACCACCAAAATCTTCTGGACTAGGAAAGGTTTTTAGCAGAGAAGGCCTAAAATGGGCAGGCTGGGACCAGCCCCCCCTCCACTTCCATAAGGGAGAGCACTCAATCACCATAGAGACAAAGCACAGGCACGATAGCTCTTGTCCCCACTCTGCAACCTCTGTCTCCTCCGAGGCTCCGGAGCAGATGGCAAGCTGCGAGCGAGGGGAGGAGGGACTGGTGAAATGCTGCATGTAAATAAGGCAGCCAAACACTTTTGCCGCGCCTCCGTGCCTCGGCAGCAGCCGAGCAGGGCTATTAAGGAGCTGCTGCAGGCGAGCGGCTCGGCAGCAGTAATGAGCTGGCCACGAGTGACTGATTCCGTGTCAGGGTTGGGCGGTATCGATCAGATGTGCGGCTGCAGCCCTGCCGCTCCCGCACAGACGCCGGCTGATGGATCGCCTGCAAGGCCACGGCACCTGGGGAGGGCAAGGGAGCGCAGCGTCCCAAGAGGAGCCAGGACAGCGCCGGGACTCCGGGCTGGAGCTATGCCAAGCACCGAGCTTCTGCCTGCTTTCAGAGGCGAATGAAGATGTTCCTTTTGCTGCTGTCCTGATAGCCTCAGGAGTATCTTTTCAGCACAAATTCCTACCTGGGTCTGGAAGGAGGAACAGGGATAGCTTTGCTTCCTTGGGGAAATGTATGATTTGCATCACAGCAGCCACAGTCCTGTTGGAGACTCCTCCCCATGGGAAAGGAAGGTGAAGAGGCAGAAGAATGCTGCCATGCTTTGACACAGGACACACTGAGTCTCTGCAGCTTAGACTGTCCCATCACTGGCCCAGCCAAGAAATAGGTGTTTTTTAAGGAGCCTCACCTTGTTTCCCAGGCATTCAGAGTATCTGGTACTTTGTTTTTCCCCTTTATACCTGAGGAATTTTTCCACCTTAAAATTACCTCAGACAAGGAGCCTGTGTATCTCTTGGGCTTAGCCCACTGTTCCAAGAGAAGGGAACAGCTCTGCACCTCTCAGATGGACTGATACAGCTTCTCAGTGCATGGTTGGTACCCCAAGCAGTATCAGTGGGTCCCTCCACATACATGCAAGGCCAAGCCTTCTGCACAGCTACATTAGCACACCCCTGCCCTGGGTGAGAGAAGCAGGAACAACATCCACTTGGATTGCATTATCACAGCAAGGCCTTGATGGATCCGAGCTGCAAAGGGCACACTAACAGCATGTGGAGACTCTCCCTTGGAACAGAGGAGTGTTCCCATTCATGGTACTAACTAGTGCACCACATCTCAGCTCAGCCTGCAGGGCCCGAGGGTTTGAGATGAAGGGGCTGCCCAGGATCAGTCATTAGACCCATCACCAGCAGTTACGGATTTCTCTGGATTTACACTCTTCCACCTCTCCAGTACACAGCTTAAAAAGACTAGCAATAGTCACAGCTCAAATACTCTATTTAAAGGCTGCCTTGAGGACTAGAAGTTAATTTTAAAACTAACTGACCTAAGCTCTCTGCCGTAGTACCTCAGGAGGAGTCTGGAAGGGTGGGGTTACTGCTAATGCTTGTCTAGAGAGTGTGTGTTTTACCTCCCAGCTCTTATTTCGCGTTATTAATGTCAAGGTTTTTTAACAAAATTTGTCTTGGTCAATTAACTCAGATGGGGATGCTTGTAACATTCCAAATAAAGCCAACCACATCCTGTGCTCAGAAAGATGAGCGAGCATGGCTGGGAAACAAGGGAATGCCAAGGGCAAGGCATGACTCATACCTACCCCATTCCCACATCCCGGAAAACAACCTTCCCCACCAGCCTGGCAAGGACACAGCCACCAACAGCCTCCTGCTCTCCCCACAAGTTCTCTCTGTTGTCCTGCACACCAAGGCTAACAGCTGCCCGCGGCACAGAAGATAAAAGTCTGCTTTGAAGTATATTTGCCCAGTGGATCTATCACAACAAAAGCATCACAAAGACATTTACAATGACCCTGTTGCACACTAAAAATAGAAAGAGGGATTCCTTTCCATAGAAGGGTGTTACTTGTGCATCAAAATATCTCTTGGTTTGACTTCTATCAGATTCAGTAACAGTGCATTGAAATTTAAGGTACAGTCCTTACACGACCAGGGCCGTGAGGGGCCACCCAGCATCTCTGCAGCCAGGTAAGAATCGACTGGGGAAGCTGGGGCCAATTCCCTTGGCTTTCAGTAGTTACACTCTGCAGTGGGTCACATCTCGTGTTGGTTCTTTTTTCCTTGCCTGGATGACCACTGCTGTGGAATTGGAAGGCAGTGTCTGGTTGGCACAGAAGAGGGATGCAGGCAGAGCTGTATTAATCCTTGACTGCTGAATGAGTATGCTTCCCTTCCCAAAAACACCTCAGGCTGTTCCCAACTGAAAAACATTTGTGTATCAAAACATCCAAGTATTTCGCCAAACTATGTCATATCAAAGAGAAAGGAGTAGTTTCAGGGAAATCTGGATTAAAAAAAAAATTTATAACTTCTTCATAGATCTGAAATGAAGTGTTTTGGCCGTCAGAAATTCATCTCTCAGCTGAAAAAACCTTTTACCAAACCCCTCTCAAATTTAGGGTCCTCACAGAAGCTGTACTTTCACATAAATAGAAGTCATTGTACAAATAGCAACAAAGGATTTTTGAAAGCCGTCATCATCTGAACTCACCACTTTTTCTGAGGAACACATTCACAAGTATATTTTTTGCTACAAGAATTATAGCACATGTCATTTCCAACCAGAACATGCCCTACCCATCTCAAGTCTGTGATATGGTCAGAGCAGGCACAAAACCATGGGTGCCTGGGGTGAGAATTGCCTCCGGCTCCCCCCAGGCCTTCCTCATCAAGTCACTGCTAATGAAGAGCGTGTAAGTGCCCGTCTTAGGGAAGCAGCCCCCACACACCACATCAGCAGGACAGACCTTGCCTCAGACTGTCACCTGGCGTGACAGGCACAATGGGACAGGAGAGCAAAGACTCCAGCAAGCACCAAGATCTGTGAGGAATGAGGCTCACATGGAGAAAAGCAATCTGCTGGTGACCATGATGAGAGCAGAAGTAAATGGCTGGTTTAGGTGAGTATTTATTCACACTGCTCCCACAGTTTCATATTCCAATCAACAGAAATAAGGACTGCTCTACACATTTGGTTTTTAGGCCAGATATCACCTAAAAGGTCTCAGCAGATATCGGCTCTTGCCAGCCACAGGCTACAAATCCCACGGCGCAGGTCCAGACCATACCAGTTCTGGCCATGCAAAGCCCACTGAAATTCCTCCCACAACCTCCCTGCTCAATCACAGCCCCTCCAGAAGCTCATTCCTGCCCTCATGTGCAGCTGTCTGTGCTGGTGCAGCTACCAGCTTTCAGTGGAACCAAGGGAATCAGGCAGGATCTCCTTGAGCCACCTTCACAACAAACCACCACAAGCACACATCCCTGCGCAAATACTTCCATATGTGGTCCCTGGTTCAGGATTACCAATCCCAGCAGTATTTCAGCTTTGCACTGCTCACGCCTGCACAGACCTGTGCTGACTTCTGGCGTGTCTCTCTGCCACAACACACCTCAGCCAGCCCCTTGCAGGGCCACCTCTGTGACATCCCATCCCAAGAAGCAGCCTGCTCACAACTGAACTGCAAACCATGTCAGTTCCATTATCTGCATCAGAGCACATGAAAAACTGTAGCTAACAAAATAAATAAATGGCAGTCTCCAATTCAGGAATGCAGAAAGGTAATTGCTTTCATTTGCAGTACAAACTAGAACTTGAAGGAAAGCATGACTAATTTCTACTACTTAGAATCATAGAATCCCAGACTGGTTTGGGCTGGGAGAGACCTTCAAGATCCTATCATTCCACACGTCCTACCACAGGCAGGGACACCTTCTTCAGGTTGCTCCAAGCCCCATCTAACCCAGCCTTAAACACTTCCAGGGATGGGGCAGCCACATCTTCCCTGGGCAACCTGTTCCACAGCCTCACCAAAATTCTCACCCTTTTAGTTCATTCAGCATGGATGTGGAAATTACACAGAGCAGAAGAGGAGCTGTAGCTGCTGCACAGCTGTGACAGGTAAGTCAAAAAGCAGCTGAAGCAAGTTACTGTGCTCATCCAGCAGCCCAAGAAAAGAGTTCTCAGAATAACCTTTCATTAGTGAATCCTGCTTTGGGCTGCACAGCCCATCTGTGCTGGATGGCAGCAGCCAGCTCCCCACATCCACGCTCTTGTAACTGAGGGCACAGCATCCCATCCTGCAGATCCCCAGAGCACTTCTAAGGGAGAGCACAGCCACCTGACCCAGCACATCCAGGCACTGCCTGTGTCCTTCTGGCTGCTGATGCCCAATGATGCGGATCAGAGGTGGGATCAATACGACACTCCTGCTAAAACCAGTGTTGAGGGCAACAATTTGACACTGACTAGAAACAGAAGTAAAACTGACCTCATGGATTATCATTTTCCAAGCAAAGGCAGTGAGTAAGGAGCAGACTAGCAGTGCCAAGAGCAAAAGACTAATTTGGTGGGGGCGTTCTATTTAATATCCATGTTCTTTATCCTATAGAGATGTAAGATTTCTTTGGGCCTTCACACTTGCGTAAGGTTGTGTTTGCATTTAAGAGACTGTAGGATCTAAGCCCAACTTTTCACTAAGTACTAGATAAGCAAATTTACTTAATGGGAATTTAAATTTGCCATTACCCCTTTAAAAATGTATTTGTTCTCTGCTAAATAGAAATAAATTAGCCTAACAGCAATCATTTATATTTCTTTAGCATCTTGGAAGCATGTCAATACATTTTTACCCACCACAGCAGCCCAATGAAACTAAATCAACTGCCACATGTACATCTCACAGGGTTTGGTTTGAAGATGGGGTCTTTACAGTAGAAAGCTTGAATTTTTCACTAACTCACTGAAAAAACATATTTATAATTTCAAGTAGGAGGGAAGACGCACAGGAGCTCTGCAAGAAGAGTTTAATCTGGTGAAAGGAAGAATTTCTTTCAGCAGATTTTGTAGCCTGCCCACCTACCCACCCTCCCTGCCACCACACATCAGGAAATTCACACACAGCAAACCCAGCCCTTCCAATGAGGCTGACACAGCCTCCTAAACACCTGGGCTTTGGCACACAGGTACCAGTGCCTGCCCCTGCACCACACCAGACCATCCCCATTCCAGAGGGGGACACTTCTCCCAGTGCAGAGATGCAGTGGACCCAGCCCAGGCACAAGAGCCCAGGCCTGCCACTAGCCTTGGTGCTGGTTTCAACAGACAAAGACCAATCCTGGAGAAATCTGTGTTTCACAAGTATTACAAAGTTTTTGAGGGGGCTTACCTGCTTCCCGAGCTCTCTTCCCAAATGTAGAAGGGTATATCCCCTGAGAAGAGGCTGGAGAGGTGACAGACACTAATCAGGCAGGCATCTCCAAATTGGAGCCCTAAAATGTCTGTATTTTGGCATTCCTCCTCTCCACCATAATCTGCAGTATGTATCACAACCCATTTCACTCCCAACACCATCCCTAAACCAACACCACTGCAAAGGCGGGGAGAGGAAGGAACAGCAATGCCTAAAGAGGAACTGAGGCTGACCCAAGGTGGCACAGAAAAGGCCATGCTACCTCTCCCCTGAACAGCCATGCTGTTGTCCCCTCTCCCCACCAAACCGAGCTGTTCACCTGAGTGCAGCTGGATAGTAATGAAGGACTGGGTGGAAACAGATTTTTTGTTCTGGCTGGCCGTGGGCTGCTGGAGCCAGGGTCATTAGCTATGCACGGCAAGCAGGCAGCACTCCCTCATTAGCAGGCCACTTGTCTGCTCCAGCCACCTTCATTACTGGTTCAAAGGAGTGTGCCCAGCCATTATTGCCCTCTCCAGAAACTCAGCCTAATTGGCTTAGGGAACATACAGGTTAAGAGCATGAACAGCTCTGCAGCTAGCACGGTTTTGCCAAGTCATGATTTTATGAGTTCAGGGAATTGCATATCCTCAGGTCCTGGAGTCTTCGGCATTGCACTTAACCTCACTTTCTGCATCAACTGAAGGGGACAGGATGCTTCGAATCCTCATGGCTACAGGGGGAAAGACCGGCCCTTAAAGGACTGCAAGCCAGATAGAACAACTTTACAAGTTTATTTCTCTTTATTCTTTGTATTTGCAGGCCATTTCCCAGGGAAGAGCTGGTAATGTAACTTCCACAAACATGGAAAAATAGGCATATTTACTCTGAGCCGAGGCAGCAGCCAGCCCCAGAGCCCAGTGCTCTGAGTAGTGAAGATCTATTTGTCCTCTGAAGCCACAGCACAAGCAGAGCCTGTGCTTCCCTGCTTCCCAAGGCCAGGGAACCTCTGCCAGCACCTGCAGCCCCCAGCCCTACCTACAGGGCTGGTGTAGCTTCACCCATCATCACGATCCAACTCAAGAGAGAGGGGAGGGACAAGGGCTAGGAGAGCCCCTTCTCCAGCCACAACTACCACCAAAACACACCCAGCAAAGTGTACTTTCAGTTGCCAAGCCATTCCTGTTCAAATGATCAAACATCCATACTTATCATAAGGCTTTTGCAGAGGTTTCTCTCATGTAATGCTGAAGCAACACATCAGGACTGTTCCCCCAGTTCCTCCTTGCTTGCACACCTCTCCCCAGTGCTCAGACTATTTCAGCTCCTCTGGTCAGTATGGTCTATTACCTTGTTACAAGTTCCAGGTGCTGCAACCTGGCTGAACCTCCCCGTTGTTGCAATTACCAGGGATGAGCCAGGGACATTACTGGTGGGCTACCCCCACCCTGGCCTTACTGCTACCTGAACCTTGGGCCCTAACACATCTCAGCTGCCCACTCCTTGAAATCCTGACTGGATTTCAACCTTGCACCCCAGTTTCCATAGATCTGGATTCTAGGTGGACATTTGCCTTGGTGTTTGTTAGGGGCTAGTTTTTCCTTTCGTTTCTTTCTCTCATGGAATTTTGTCCCATTTGTTACTAAGAAACAATAAGGACCAGTACAAGAGAGACAAAAGATGTACCTGAGGAGAGGACCTGGCTGCAGTTATCTTCTGTGAGGGGTTTCTCCTGGAGGGGCAGAGACACGGTGATATTTATCTGAGGGAAGCGGGTTGGGTGCAGCTCCTCGCTCTCTTGCTCTCTGGGCTCGGAGGGGAAGCCGGCTGTGCTCACTGTGGGGAGGAGTTCGCCTGCACTGCGAGGCTCCGTCTCCTGCTGCCTTCTCCTCCGGGAGCGAAGCTGTGCTTGTGGAAGCGGCTCTTGCACTGAAGCCTTATCAACACCCGACCTCAGTAAAAAGGACTCTTCACCATGGGCTGGGGTGCCTCAGGGGAAACCCCGGAACTCCGGGCCCTTTCCCCCTCCAGGGGAGCCTCTCCCGGGCCTCTTGGGGAGCCGGGCTGCCGCTGCCCAGCCCCCCCATTTCTCCGCCACTGCTCCGGGTTTTTGCTACACTGTAGCCGCATACCCCCTGCCTGCCGGGACACCCCGGCTCCTGGCACAACCGCCCGGTTTCTGCTGCCTCTCGCTTGCCGCCCGGGTGAGCCCGCCCCGCCGTTCCTGCCGCAGCCCGGCCTCGCCTCGCAGCCCGCCCGCCATCACCGCGTGAGGGAGACGCGGCTGAGCTGGCGGCCCAGCGCCCCCTGCCGGCGCGGGAAATCATCGCACCCGCCCTGCCCGGCCGGGAGCCAGCGGCGCCCCCCGCGGCTGTGCCGGGAAGTGCAGCGGCAGGGCCGCGCGGGGGCGCTGTGGCCGCGCGGGGGCGCTGTGGCCGCCTTGGCACGCACACGGGCACAGAGCTGGCGTTGCTCGGCCACAGCAGCGCTGAGAGCCCCGAAACTGCAGCGTTAGGGGCATTCGGGGGGAACGGGCTCATATTCTCCGTTCCAAGGGAGATTCCTGCCTGTCTTTCAAACCAACACAGTGTTAGGGGTCTGTTTGAACCTTCATAACAAGTCCAGGCTGAACTGATCTGCTGAGAACTCAAGCAGACTGAAATGGGCGGGAGAACTAGCACTGTCAAGCTCATCTTGCAGCCTGTTTCTTTCTTGCATCATTCTGATAAAATTCCCTGTAAACTGCTAGAAGAAATTTAGTATTTTACATTGATACATGACACAGAGGAGTGTGTTTAGGGATTTTTTGATAGTAATGGTCACAAAAGCTTCCCTTTGCTTCTTGCAGTAGCTAATGTCTCATTCTACAGATAGAGACCAATATATAATACAGGCCTTGTCCATCTTTCTAGAGCAGATCAGAAATTTTTCATCAACAATTGCTTACCACCAAAGTAAAACAATCAGTTATATTCACTTAAATTAACACATCTCAGAAAATACTAATATCACACAGTCTGTTCAATTGCTTTTCCATTAAAAAAAATGAAACAAAGAATTTTGAGAAGTCTAAAACACCTTCTTAAAAATGAGTTTTCCAAACATAATAATTTGGTTTATATTTTTAAAATTCTGGCAAACTGCAAAGGCTGAAATAGAAATGAAATGTTTAATTTTGAAAGAACATATGCTTCATCAGAATTTTTAACATTCATTTCAGAGTCAAGAGAAAAAAATGATGTCACAGACTTTCCTGTCAAAAGGAAAGTCCTAATATTTATGACTTCTGCTCAGTGTTAACAAAATGCAGAAATACTTTTCACTTGCTGTATGAATGAGGGGAGCTCTGTTACAGAGCTGCCACACTCCAGCCCAGAGGCAGCTGCACTTCAGCCCTCTGTGAATCCCTCATTGCACAGCAAAGGCTGTGGCTCTGGAGGTGACAGCAGCCCCCCGTCAGGACTGGCCAGAGCAGCAGCAATAGATCAGCATTGCTGTCACACTGCTGTCACTGCCTGGCCCTTGGCGGGCAAAGCGATGGATCCGCTGGGGCTGAATTAATTGAATCTCAATCCTACAGGCATCCTCCAGGGACCGGAGTTGGACACAGCTACCCATGCCTTGGGCACGGGAGTGCTGCTTTTGTTTGAAAGCACCTCTTTCCCAGAATATGTTTAAAAGTGATTAGCAGTTGGCAGGTAAACAAGCACTGAAAGCTCAATTACACACTGTAATTCAAATCTGGGGTCAGCACATCTCTGCTCTCTTCAGCAGACTGGGGAAAGGGGACACGAAGGCCTGGATGGGTGTGAAGCTGCTCTGCAGTGACAGAGCAAGAACAAGCAGGAGGAGCATATGTCCTTCCCATCTCTCCTCCAAAATAGAGTCTCTGGAATGAGCTGGCAAAACCAGCTCTGGCTGCCGTGCACCACAAGGTCCTTCAGCCTGGAAAAGCACTGATGTGTGGTTAGTCCCTGCCTACAGGAGCAGGAGGCACCCACCAACCTCCCACAGCCAGGGGATGGAGAAGGGGATGCCCCTGCCAGAGGAGATAACAAAATCTGTGCCTGATTCTGTACAAGCAGCTCCAGCTTTCTCACCAGATAAGAGGTAATGAGTTTGCTGTTCATGTCCCAGTGAGCACCAGAGCTAAAGGGCCTTTTGGAAATTGCATGTAGAAAGGGGAATGCTTAAAATGAAGCATGGTTAAGAAATCCATCCCCATCCCTATCACAGTCTTGTTGATAATGAAAATGCTAAGTTAAAAGTATCATAGAATGGTTTGGCTTGGAAGAGACCGTAAAGATCATCTGTTCCACCCCTCTGCCATGGGCAGGGACACCTTCCACTAGACCAGGTTGCTCCAAGCCCACTCCAACTTGACCTTGAAGCTGTTCCATGATAGAGGGGTGGGTTAGAGTGCAATCCCTACCCCCTCTTTCAAGGGCTCCTGCCTCAAAGAAGCGTGTTTGAGGTGTGAGCCCTGCAGAAAAGGGCAGCTCATTCCAGAAAAAAGAGAAGTGTACAGTCACCTAATAGTCTAACTAGTCACCTCACAGTCTAATTAGTCACCTAATATAGACACCCAGTAGTCAGGTGTACAGTTGACACAACCAGAGTTGACTCATAAGAGCTTGGCATGTACACCACTTTCCTCATACCCCAACAGGCTGCAGGGCAGGAAAGGACTGACAGTATTTGTCTCCTGTGATGTTTGCAGTTTTCCCTTTTCCTACCATTTCAGAGAAGAGTCATGTTCCAATCATTATACAATCGTCCCCAAGCAGTGCCCACTGAGACCTGAACATTTCTGTCTCTTTTGATAGTGCCTGTATCCCTCAGAAAGACAAAATGCCCCCAGCACAAAGCGGGCTCTGCAGCAGAGGCAGGAGCTTTGCTCCCAGCAGCTGGTGGCAGACACCAGGCCCTGAAATTCCAAGCCTGTCTGCAGGTACAGGCACTCACACACCTTGGAGCAGTGGGGGTCTCCCAAACACCCGTGCATTAGCCTGCTCTCAGGGGCCAAACAGCTCCTGAGTCATTGCACAGCCTTCAAACACGGGCTTTGTGCACTGCGTTATAAAAAGATGGGGAAAGAAGTCTTGAAAACATTGGTTCTTTTCATCTTTTAGTGAGGTGGCATGGGAAGGGGTGGGGACTGTGCATCTCTGTAGTGGAGCAATTCATGAGGCCCACAAGCTTCCCTGAAAGGAGGCAAGGCAGCCCTAGAGAGATCAATCGCAATTTTATCTACCCTTTTCAAGTTCTCATTTCTTTCTATCCTGTACTGACAGATAAAAATCTCTGCCTCAAACATGGGTAAGGAGATAGAGCTTTATTATACCATTCCAAAAACATTACACACTGTAAGCTTCGCCCTTTTATGAGTTCACTTTGCTGGCACTTTCTTCTCTGCCCCCCCAAATCCCTTCCCTTTAGTATTTTTTCTCTCCAAATCAGAACAACAGGCACAAAACTAATTATGTGATATTTCAGATCCATGTTGTGTTAATGGCACCCGATCGCGTGTGACATTTCCGACTTGTTAGACTATTATTCTCGCTTATTGTTATCTCTGCTACTCTGAATACTGGCTCAGGGCTTTATATCCCCCCCATGCACCAGGCTCTCATCCCCTTCCCTCTCTTGTTCTCATTTATCAGTGTGTGAGGATCTGTGGAATATTAAACTGGGCCATGCTGGAGTGCTCACTCTGCTCATTGTGGCAATGGTGAAAGGCAGAGCAGAGAAGGTAGGGAAAAGCAAATGCCAGAGGAGATTTGTGGGGAGAAGCCACCATAGCAAGAATCAGCCCAGGGGAATCACTGACTTAAGGCAGAGTTGTGTCAGGCTGTGAGATGTCCCTTCCTCAGGTGACCTTCCAGTGATGACTGCCCATCTCACCTGCCTTGTATTCTCCAAGGGTGGACCTGAATCCATGGGAGACCTTTCTGATGTGGCTTCATCTCCCACAGCCCTTGTTTGAGGAGACAAAATTGTTCCTTCTGCTTAGACCTGCGGGTGGGGCCTTAGGCAGCAGAGGCAGCAGACTGACCCTGGCCTTGAGCCCCTGGGCTGCCTCTCAGAGTGACAGCTGGTGGGGCATGTCCCACCTACAGCCTCTGCTGCTGACCATGAACCCAGAGAGGGCCTTCAACTCTGGGCATAGAGATGGAGGCCGAGGTCCACAAGCACCAACAGCCCAGTGAGCATCAGCTGCTTTGCAGCTGCAGCACAAGGCAGAACAAATGGCAAGAGCTAATCGAGGGGTGCTGCTGCCACCACATGCCTACCAGGCAAATATCTGTGATGCCACCTCAGGGACTGGACTTCTTACAGGAATATCATGGTGCAGCTGGCCCCTTTAGGGCCACTTCATGGTCCCAGGGGTTCAGGGGTGCATGCAATTATTACACATATTTCTAGCTGCTCCTTCACCTGCCTGCAGAGCTCTCATGTCCTGAGGACTCCTGAAGGTATTGGCCTGAATGCTGCCATCCTTTTGTTTCACTTCCTGACTGATTGTGCTCCTGGGTCTCTTTAGTCACACAAACACAGCAGCTGATTTGTTTCCATGCAGCACTCAGTGAGATGGTGGCTGCCAAGTTCTTCCTGCTAATACAAGCAGTGTGATCATGCCAGCACTGAGACTACAGGGAGAAGACTGAGAGAACCCCTTTGCCTCCACTTCTGCTTGCTGAGGCTTCCCAGCATGCCACAAAGCACTCTTCCCTCCCCATCCAAATTTCCCTGCCCCCTTCCAACCCCGCCCTTGCTCCTGCTCCGTATGTGGTAACCCTGTGCTGCCACTGAGCAGCACTCCAGACAAAGTCCACCCTGGCTCCAACTAGTAGGTCCATGAAACTCCTTCTACCCTGTGAAACTGTGTCAGGAGAGATCTATATTGGTAACTAAGCCAGGGCCAGAGCCCAGGCTTCAGACACTGTCATGGCCATCCGCTCTGTCCCAGAGGATCCTGGACACATTCAGGGGATGGCACGAGCCAGGGATTGTCACCAGTAGTGATCTGCATGGGAGAGGCCAGAGTTTAGTTGTATCACCACGAACCACACCATATCACACTCCCTCATGACCAGACTGGATCCTGGCTCCTTACATTTATTAGAATAGACACAGCCTTGGTAGAAATGAGTTTTAGAGAGGACTCTTCGCCAGGAATATAATCTCCAACTTCATTCCTCTAGGGCTCAATCCAAGGAGAGTTTGCAATCATGTACTGCTCCCTCTGTGTCAAGGAGCTGGGAGGGAGTGCAACACCAAACCTGATCATTTGAGCTAAATTACTTTATGTAACTCTGAGTCTCTGTCTTGGTTTAAGCGCCATGCAACTCTAATGCCACCGGCACGGCTGGAAGCCACCTGGACGTCTGACCATGGGAACTCTAATAAGGACCATTAGTGAGGCCACAGACACAGGCAGGGCTCTGCGAGTTGCCAGACAGACCTTGGCTGTCCCTATCAGGCTGTAAGTTGGCAGCTATTTAGCAGACACACATGGAGACCTGAAATAAACTTCAGCTGGGAATAGGCTGCTTCCAGTAGCATCTGCAGGGATCTGCTGCAGGAACAGCTTGGCGAGCACTGCTCATGGGAACGGTGCTGTGCCACTGCCTTGCGCACTTGGGGGCCCCAGGCAAGCAGCAATTTGTGGGATTTCTGTACAACAATTCCTGTCCAGAGTCGCTCTGTCAGCCCTCCTGGTTCATAATTCACTGAAACTCTCACTCTGAGCAGCTCCAGGTCCAGCTCCATAACTGCATTCTCATGGACTCTTTACCCCTGTCTTGAAAAGAAGGACTAGGAGACAAAAAAGTGGACAAGCTGCCTCACTGCATCCCCAGCCCCTTCACAGTGGGATCTGTTGCCCTCCTGCTGCAGCCCCTTTCACCCCCTGCCCAAACACCCGTCTGTGCTCTCTGCCTGCTCCCAGACCCCTCTGCACCATGCTCTGGTCTCCATGTCACTGCTCTTCCCTGGAACAGCTGCAGCACAATATGCTCCACAGCTTGTCAAGGGGGATGGGAGGAGGAGCAGCAAGATATAAATAAATAAAATAAAATACGTCTCACTTAATCCTTTTATCATTCTACTTATTTCAGTCATTTACTGAGATAATAATCGCCCAGACTCTGCAGGAAGCACTGATGGAAGCAATCATAGAAATCTCGTGGCAGCACCCTACTCTCGCATCTCCTATCACTTGGGGGTGAGGCAAGAAAACAAATCTTTACAGAGGAGAGCCCAAAAGTTAGTCCCAGTGGGGCTGGCTGGCAGGTGAGCAGGATCAGGGTCAGCAGGACACGGAAAAGGGACAAAAAACAGGAAGCAGAAGAGAACCAGAAGCAAAGCTATAGAAGGAGAGGAAATGCAAAGAGAGGGAGCAAGCTAAAACAGCACCCTGGCATCAAGGAACAGAGCGAGAGAGGGAAGAGATGATAGAGCACACGTCACTTTAAAGCCTATCAGTAAAATGCTGCTTTCCTTGGAGATGGACCAAAGGTCAAACCACTGCTCCACACCAGGGTCTGGAAGCCTTGCCCAGGGCTCCTGCCTGCTCTGCCCCAGGGTATAGGAATGGATGCCCTGCTGTGCCTCCAGCAGGGCCAACACTCCCCAGGGATGGACCAGACACCCTGATGGCCACCAGGGTCTGCTGCATTCAGCAAGGAAGTGGAAGAGAAAAACATCCCTCTGGGCAAGGGCAAGAGAATCACAGGAGGTTCCTCCTGGGGAAAGTGGGCTTTGAGCTGGCCTAAAGCCACCCAGTCATGGCAGCAGGAAAAGCTCAGAATGTCACCTCTTAGCACGTGGTGACTCAAGTGCTCCCACATAAAATGGCAGCTGTCTCTTCCAGTGAACAGATGTCTTTGTGGCTTTAAAGGGCAGTGGATCAAGGTCATCTTTTCCCAAGGTTTAGCCATCTCTTTCCTTTCCCTTCAGATTTGCTAATATGGTACATCAGTCAGCTGGCTCTTCAACACATCTCTTCCAGTCACATTGATTCACACATTGATTTGTTTAAGTGCAGCACGAAATGCAACCCCATTCTTGATGTTTTCTTCCCACCTTGGGGAGTCCCCTTGCAGACCCCAAAGGTGCCTGTCCTCATGAAGAACTCCCACCCTCTGGGTGTCAGCCAGGCCTGCAGCACCCAGGACCCTCTATCCAGAAAACATCAGGTACCTCTGGGTGTGATTTTCAATTTCCTGCAATACTAAGATCTACAGTGCAATACCAGGAAAACAAGTTATTTTATCTGCCTTGGCTTTATCCAAACTGCCATAAACTGTCACCATGGGAAGGCTTAGGGAGCTGTGTGTACAAGGCCTGCTCATGCTTTGAAGGAAGATCCCTGTATGCAGATCACTGGCTCCTGCTCCAGCTTCCCAAGCATCAGCTGGGCCATGGGGAAGCTGACTGGCTTGGTTTGAAAAGACAGGTGTCTGCTAAGGAAGGCAGGGGCCTCCCTTGAAATGGAACATGTAAACCCCCTCCCTCTGAATTATTATAATTTTGAAATTAAGAGGCTCTCAGGCAAAGATATGGGAATAGGAATAACAGTTTTTTATTAGGAAAATTAAAAATACAAATGCAATAGTACATACAAAAGAAGAAAAAAAAAAAAAAACCAAAATTACTGACAGAGTCAGGATATGACCTGGCACCCTGTGGGTCAGGGTGTTGGTAACAGTCCCATTAAATGGTGGCTGCTTCTCCTGCAGTGACAGATGTGCTTCTGCTGCAGCAGTGATCCTGTAGAACGGTGGAGTTTTCCTCTGAAGGTCCAGTGCTGGTGTAGATGGGTCTGGTCTTCCTCTGTGAATCCAGTGGAGAAGGCTGCTCCTCTGGGAATCCAGTGGGAAAGTTGCTCTGGTGTCCCAAAATCTCTGATTATTTCCAGGTAGGAATGCTTGGCTCCTCCCCCTGGGCGGAGCATCTCACAATGGGATGATGTAATTTTATCAGTCATGCAGTGAGGCTCAGTGGCCCATGAAAGGAAGATATTTCCTTGGAGGGAGGGATTGGTAATGGAAGAGATAAAGAAAAACTGCCCAATTAACAAAAGATAACTGCCCCACCTCTAACAGATTGCAAATGGAATACACACTTATTTTACAATCCAGGACATTATCCACCCCTTATTCTATTTCCATCTGCATGACAATGAAACCTTACACCCAGTTCTCACTTAAGACTAGGTTTTCCTGTGGTACACAATGGGTTTCTCCATCTTTCT
This sequence comes from Dicaeum eximium, assembly GCA_013396995.1. Lineage (NCBI taxonomy): Eukaryota > Metazoa > Chordata > Aves > Passeriformes > Dicaeidae > Dicaeum > Dicaeum eximium. The sequence goes on from VWZP01000777.1 coordinate 361,333, forward strand.
GCATTATCCACCAAGTATAACCAGATCCTTGAGCAAAAACAATCCCATGGATGGATTTGTCTTTGCCTGAGGTGGGATTAATCCAAACAGTCTTTCCTAAAATACCTTTCATATGTACCACAGGGACTTTATCCACTGTGTGCAAGAGTTTAGACTGGGCAGGACTAGCTCGATTCTTGGACTTTCAGGTGTTGACTATTTGGGTTGCTTTTCTTAAGCTTATTTTTCAACTTCTAAAGGTTCTCCTCCCAAGTGCCTTCAAGATAGTTTTAAGTAGTCTGTTGTACTGTTCAATTTTTTCAGCAGCTGGTGCATGATAGGGGATATCAATACCATGTTCTCTAGCCCAGGTGTTAAGGCTGTTCCTGAAATGGGTCTCATTGTCTGACTCAATTCTCTCAGGGGTGCTATGTCTTTACAGGACTTGCTTTTCCAGGCCCAGGATGGTGTTCCAGGCAGTGGCATGAGACACAGGATAGATCTCCAGCCATCCTGTGGTGGCTTCCACCATGGTCAGCACGTAGCGCTTGCCTTGGCGTGTCTGGGGCAGGGTGATGTA
>VWZP01000794.1:0-39494 GCA_013396995.1 Dicaeum eximium
TCCCCTGGGGGTGCAACACACTACATCTAATCTGTTCATGCAGTCCTGCAGCAAGTTGAAGAGTTCACCTTTGTGCCCACAAAAAAATGTGAATGCTTAGTTGAAATCTGTGCTTACATCATTGTTGTGATAAACTGGCATTAATAAACTGACATTAATAAATGTCTCCAGTTCTGAAGTTAGTCATGAGGACCTCTAGTAACACTAATACTGTAGCTACTCTACACAATATCAGTAGTGAAAATATTTTCTATTGAATGATAGGTTATTTAGTCCAGGACACATTGTTTATGCTCTGTTTAGTTTGGGTAAAGAGGCTACGTTCTCTTAAAATGAATTTATTGTTTGTTTGTTTGGAGTTATATGTGATACTGACTTCTGATGAAAGCAGAATGAATAATATTTTTAATGTATTGATATTTTTTCAGTGTATGTGAATACTGGTTTTACTTCTGTGTTATACCATGCATTTATTTGCTGCTTAAATACTGATTTAATTAATTTTTAATCTCCCTCCTTCTTCTCTCAAATTACAGCCAAGTGTATCTATGGAGGCAAAGTCCTAGCAGAAGGTCAACGAGTATTAACCAAGAGCTGCAGGGAATGTCGAGTAAGTTTCAGTTGTATAAACCCTTCCTGATTTTAAATGTATCTGTGGTGTTCAGAAGTGACAGTGAAAAGTTAGTGCATTTCTTTGGGCTTCCTTCATGCAAATGTGACATCTGTTGTCTTGAAAAAGGTGACCTTGAAGTCACTGAAAGCCACAAATACGAAAACAAGGCAAGAATATGACCCTTGCAGGATAAGAAAAATACGGGCAAAATTATTTGGAAGAATGTTTTCTCTTATCTCTGCTTTCATGAACTTTAGAAAAAAGTAATAGCCTCTTGAGCAAATTAGTTATTTCAGCCAAATTGCTGAAATTCGAAGCAACCTTCTTGTTATATTGTGTAAGTTACACTTTATTTCCCCTAGTACTGTTCAACCTATATATAGCTCTTCTAATAATTGAGGTAAATTACATAGTATTGGAGTGGACTGAGTTATTTCTTGGCAAATTCATGACATTTGGACTATGACAGTCAGTATTTAAGAACACAGGTGAACAGAGGCTGTGTTAGATCCATTCAGGGAGTGCTGGTGAATGTGCATTGGAAAAGATTACAGTGATCTGGTTATTGTTGTGCTTGGAGCTCAGTGTACAGAGTAGCAATTTTATGTTCACTAATGGAAATGGACAGTAGCTGGTTGCAGATGTTGTGAAAACAGCTTGTTATGCAGAATTACTTCGCTATTGTTACTGTTACACTATTGTATGGGGTGCTCAGAACTGCGTATAAAAAAATGTGGGCAAGGTTGTTGCCTTGGAAGGCAGACTAAGATGCCTGTTATTTATAATATGACATAGAATGTTTATTTGAGAGTGGAAGTACATGTATAAAATGAGAACAGGTGTATTTTCATGTTAAAGTGAAACCAGAGACGGTGATCTGAATTATGTCTGTGGAACTTCTCTGTGCTATAAATAAGAATGTTATATTCATCATTAGGAGCATGATAATACATTCAGGAAGATTAAAAGCAAATACCAACCATCAAATATCTGTCATTAGGAGTAAAATGATGAAAATGGCTTTTGTATTTTGCTTATTGTTAAAAGAAAAATGATATGGCAATGTTAATTACAGAAACATTGCAGTTGGTATTTGCATCTTAATTGGCAGTATTGATAAATATACAAAATGGCATCTATGAATGTGACATCATAAAAAAATGTTTTATGCATGTCTTCAGAAAAACCCCACTTCTTCCCACAACTGTGAACTTCTTTCCACAACTGTGCTTCAACAAGATATTAAGCCTCACTGGCCTGGGGAGAGTTTTTAGGAGGGTGCTTGCATCTGTTTCTGTGGGCTGGTGTATCTCCATGCAGGAGGTTCATTCAATATGTCTTCACCATGACCTCCTAAATCTGACCTACTTGTCTACTGCCTCAGTTAGGAATGCTCACTGGATGAATGGTGATGAGTCAAACTGTGGCTGTGTCACTGTTTTCTGTCCTGTGTGGGCAAAGTGTTGTACAAATAAAGAAGGGACTTTGTCATAGGGGAGGACCAAAATTTAATATGGTTTAATTTTCCAGACTTGAAAAACTGACATCAAGTTTCAAAAGCTGCTGATCCATGAAGGATTACAGTGGAGGGTACACATCTACTGTCAATGTAATAGTGTTGATACAGATGACTTAAAAATCTTTGTGTCTGTGAAGGAGGATACATTTGTAAGTGGGATAATGTCAAAAAGATCAAGTTGAAATTTCACATTTCAGTTTTTATTTGAAGATAGATTCCTTATTAATTGATCCAAACTTAAGAGGCTTTTAACTTTTATCATTTTTCCATCTAAAAACCACAATACTACTACTGATGGATCCAGCTAGATCAAAGATTTTCTTTATCAGGGTGAGAGACTTTGTTTTAATATTTCAAATCTAATCCAGGCTAAAAATATTTATGATGCACGTCCTCTTAACCATAAGCACAGATGTTATTCATGACAACCATTCCCAGCTGGATTCCTGCCAACAAACACTCTTTAGATGAATCTACAATGACAAAATGAGTGCACAGGTTTTTCCAACAATCACAGAACACTTCAGATTGGAAGGGACCCCTGGAGGTCATCTTGTCCAACTATCCTGCTTGAGCAGGGTTACCTGGAGCCAGTTGCCCAGGACTATGTCCATGGCTTTTGAATACCTCCAAGGATGGTGACTCCACAGCTTCCCTGGGCAGCCTCACACTGCAAGAGTGTTTCCTGATGTTCAGATGGGCCCTGCTGTGTTTCAGTTTGTGCCTGTGGGCCCTGGTCCTGTCACTGGGCACTGCTGAGAAGAGCCTGGCTCCATCTGCTTGGCACCTTCCCTTTGGGTATTTATATGTGTCCGTAGGATCCCCTCTGAGCCTTCTTCTCTCCAGCCTTTCCTCCTGTGAGATGCTCCAGTCTATTATTTATCCTCATGGTCCATGGCTAATCTCCCCCCAGCTTTTCCGTCTCTCTCTTGTGGTGGGAAGGCCAGAAAATGCAAGTGTATAGGAACTTTTGATATGCACTTTTCTGCATTCAATAAGTGTTCGATTTTTTTTTGTTGGTTTGTTTAGGGATTTTTTTTTTGGGTTTTACCCATATGGTGATGTGGGCCATTGAATGTCAATGGAAAGATTTTTATAACTTTTATTGGAGTGGGAATTTGCAGTTAATCAGCTGCCAGTGAATGACATGATGCTTGTTCATAAACAGACGACGTGCTTGATAGCAAAGGGTACAAAAATAAATGCCTCTTCATTAGTGCTGGGAGCAGGAAGTCACAGTGTGCGGTACAAGATGGACAGGGCCCATAACTTTCAGGAAGGTTGACTAAAAAGCTTTTTGTAAAGATAAGGAATTATGTGCTTCTTAAGAATGACAACTAAGGCTGCTGTTTGAAACTGTGTCCCAAGAGGCTGATCAATACCAGCGTGTTGTGGCTTAGGAATGATATTCCCGGTACTCTCACTGAAACCGTATCTCTCACTTCCTTGGGTGGGATGGAGAGGAGAATTGGAGGCACAGAAGGCAAAAAGATCATGAGTTGAGATAAGAAGAGTTTACTGGAATCAGCTAGGACATAAGAAAATAAACAGTAACAGCAACAATACTAATGACAAAGGGTACAGGGAAGAGGTGATCGATTTACAGGGAACAATACCTGATAGCTCCCTCTTGACCCCACCAGCCCCACCTCAGAGTGAGGTGGTGTAGAATAACCTCCTGTCCTGGCCATGCCCCTCCTGGCTACTGCAGAGATCAACCCTGTCTTGTCAGGAACCAGGGTGCAGAGAAATTCAGACAGGAAAAAACCCCACCAAAATAGCCTTATCTGAAATCTTGCTATTAATTTTCAAAGCCGATCATGTGAGATGAGCTGTTTGTTGTTCAGATTTTCACTGCATGTCACTGATTAGGCTTACATCCAATCCTTTTTTTAATATACTTACCTTGGTAATTATAAGAAATTTAATTATCTTGTTGTAAATTTTTGACTTCAGATCTCATTCTTTGTGGATTGTATGTCTCAACTGAAGCTTGATATATTTATTCCAGAAAACAATGTCTTTTTGACATCTATTTCTGTTCATATTCTATGAGTGCTACATATGTGAATTGAATATAAAAAGGAATAATTTTTCTAAGGCTGCCTGAAGCAATAATTCTGAAGTGTGAACTCTTCTTACTTATCTCAGTGGATAAAATCTGAAATCTGATGATGATAATTCTTATGATTGGATCTGTACTAGTTTATAACAAATTGATTTTAACCCAAAGAATACTCAACATGGAAATAAGTTTAAATTGTTTTCCCAAGACGTAAATTCTGCAGAAGATAGAAGACTTAAGGAAACAAAATCTTACTGTTGTTAAATTAATGGAATTCTGAATTTGTGTTCTTTAATCTCCTTGTGAATCACTAAAGAAGCAGTGAGCTTGGAATAGATTTGTCTTTAGCTTTTTGACACTCATTTGACTTTCATACCATTTTTTGCCATATTTTTCTGGCCAGATTTATTGTCAACACTTTTGGTCGGTATGCTGACATACTTTACTCTTTCTGCTGTAATTGTCCTGTCTGAGCTTAAATAGGCAATGAGTTACAGCCAGAGCTTTTCTAGCTGGTTGTTTGATAACATGATAGTAAGTGATGGCTCAGTGTCTGGTTCTTTTATCATCTTTGATCCTGCAGGTGCACAGACAATGATGAGGGATTCCTCCCTTCCTCTTGTGGAAGTTGAGATCAGGAGATCTAATGCCTCCATTAACTTCACCGTTCTTGTGGCCGCTTGCTCTGATGTGTGCCCTCTGTGCTTCTGTGCTGCTGTCAGGAGCTGCTTTTTCTTACGGAAATAAGAAAAGCAGATGCCTTTGGGGTTTTTTTTTAGAATTATTCATGACAGCAACTGGTGCAACTTGCCAGTAAAGGCAATTGGCCCTCCTTAGCCTAAAGATTGTCATGTCAAGGGCAGTGATGGGCAGCGATTACAGAATGGTCAGATTTGCATTCCCTGGATCAGCTGCACTTCTCAGCTGTAAGTCCTGCAAGCTGCTAGGCACCTTGTGCATGTAATTTGTGCCTTGTAGAGTCAGCAGGCATCTCCTAAGTCTGTAGGGCAGCTCAAGGCTGTGAGAGCTCCTTCTGGAGCCTAGAGGGACAGAGCTGAGTTGGTGTGGTGAGAATAGGTGGCAGCGCTGATGACCAGCAAAGGTTTTACCTGTGTGAGCCAGTGCTTTGGCGTGGTGTGGCACAGTGTTGAGTAGATATGGGAGCAAGCTTCTGCACTGAGGTGTTTCTTCATACATTGTGGACTCACAGGTAATTTAAATATCATCCGTTCAAAGTCATGTGTCTGGTCCTTCAGATTATGAGAATGATTGCTTTAATGAGTTTTTGTCTACTTTTTGTTATTGGATTTCCTCTGCTTTCATAGCCCTAGATATGTTTGGATCATATTTTTAAACTTGTCTCTGCAATCATGATAGCTGGAAAATGAAATTTCTTTGTTTGAGGAAAGCAGAAATTCTTATTCCACCTTTTCATTCTGCCATCTGATATGTCACGAAAAATATTCTATGAGGAGTGGGGAATAGACTGATGTTAAAAAGGTGTTTTGGCAACATAGCAGGCTGCTTGCTTTCTTTGTGAAGTTTCATAGTGTGCTGGTTTCAGTTCAAAACCAGACAGAAACACCAATTTGTGTAGTGGTTTTGGTTCGCCAATTCTAAATTTCCCCAATTTGAATTTTTCCCGGCCAATGCACCACTAAATGTGGTGGGTTTCCTCATGCTGGTTAATTACCAGAATACTCTCCTGCTGTGAAATAGGACCAACAAGGAGAAAAGCAAAGCAGGCTCAAAACTTCAAGAGAGTACAAATACAGTTTATTAACAGTAACTAAAAAGAAAAAGAAAAAGGAAAAGAGAAACCCAAAACCCTTCAGATCCTTCTCCTTCCCCCACAAACATTTCCTTCCCATTTGTCAATGTAAAGAAATAACACTCAAACATTCCAGTCAGTCCACCACTTATGAAATAGTCTTTTCTCAATTCTCTCTCAGGGAGAGGAGTCCCTCTTGTTCATGTTATGGAAAAACTTCTCCACAAGAGGAAAGAAAACTGTTCTCTTGTGGCTCAATGTCCTCACCAGCAACCCCCCGGGGAAAACTTGCTTGGTGAGGTTCTTCCCACTTCCACAGCCTTCCCAGAGCTGGGAAGGGGCCACAAAGCTTGGAGGAGCGGCAGGTTAGATTTTCCTGCTTTACAGGTGAAGACTGCACAAAAGANAATTCCCTACATTGCCTTCTCTTCTGGTTCCTCTCTCACTGGAAGGAGAATTGGAGCACTGAAGGGGTTAACTTCTTGCCCAGGGCCTGCAGAGGTCATGTGACTCCCGCCGCGGGAACTGCGGCTGTCTCTCAGCTGCGAGATGTGAGACGTTGGCAGCTTCCACGGTTCCCGTGCCGCGCCATCCCTGGGCTGCTCTTGGGGAGGGGAGTCCGGCAGGCTCAGCTGGGCCCTGGGCTGGGCAGAGGGCACAACCCATGGCCAGATGTTTGAAAAGGCCAGCTCCCTCTGGGCTGTCAGAGGGCCATCCCTTCCCCGCCCCTCGCCTTCCCGCCGCAGCTGCATGGGGGGGAAAAGCAGCTCCGCAGCCGCTGGCTGGCTGGGCCTGGGGGAAGGGGCCCAGCCCCCCCAGGCCCAGGCCAGAGGTCTCACCTCTTTGCTCTCTGCCCGGAAAGAGGAAGCTCCCTGCTCTTCTCCTGAATTTCTTCACATGGGATCTCATTGAGCTGCCCATAAATCTTACCATTTCCGGGTAAGCTTCAAACCATGACACATAGCTTGGAAAATGAGATTACTCAGGTGTGGACAGTCCTGTGGGGGAGTTACTGTAGTTCCTACTGAGCAAAAATCCTAGTTGTTAGTTTCTGCTCCACTTGCCAGTTCTCTGTGATGGCATAGCTGCAGAATGGGCGCTAAACAAGTAAATTGTGGTATGAAGAAGGCTGGAGGGGTGATAAGGTAAAAGAGGAGGCTATTTTGAGACAAGATTTTAAGAAACAATGAACTAAAGTGCTGGAGAGCTGTTTGGAGATGTGGTGAGAAGACATAGTGAGGCTGATCTGCTGGATGGGAAGAAGATGGAGTAAAATTTGGTGGAAAAATCTCCCCATGAAGGCTCTATGTCTATGATTGTAGAAAGTTTCTACCAGCATACTACCAGGAAGTTTCTAGACCTCCTATCACAGTCTTATTGTAAATCTAGCAATCAAAATCATAGAAATGTCTTTAGCTTGATTTTACACAGCAGTTTTTGTAGGGATCTCTCAAGATGAGCTTTCTTCTCTGAAGGACCTAACTTTGGAAATAAGGTGATCAGTAATCCTAAGAACAGACTCTTGTAATTGGGCGCAACAGAACAACACAACACTTGAAAATACTGGTCTTGCTGTGTAAATTTGAGATGAATAACTTACCAGTGAAGTATGTGGACTGTGAAATAAGACGAATAAAGGTCAGAATTGCAGAAAGCAGGAAGACTGTTTTGAACCTGGAATGAAATTGTTTAATTCCTTCAAATACTTGAAAAGAAGACAACTATTCTTTGAGGCGAGGTATTTGGTAAAACTAGAACAGAATTTTGAGCTGAAGTGCCTTGTCTTTTAATTGTTTTTTTTTATGTTGGGCAGAGAAATGCACAGTAGATTACTCTAGATTTGATGTTATGGTAGAATAAATGAATTTAACTTGCTTCTTGCTAACTTATCAGTGTTGTTACTGGAGATTACTACTGCTGTGGATGGCGAAGTCTGTGATCCTTGCCACTGCATGTGTTTTCACCAATATAATTTTTTTAAAATGTTGTTTCTTTTCAGAACGGAGTTTTAGTAAAAGTAACAGAGACTTGTCCACCGTTGAACTGCTCAGAAAATGATCACATTCTTCCAGAGAACCAGTGTTGCAGTGTTTGTAGAGGTAAGCCAGCTTGGAAGGAATATAAGTTGTTGGTTCAAGAGGGGAATACATTGAAAGGAACAACTCCTTTTTAATGATATATTAAGTACCTCTATAAGCATGATTCTAAAATCAGTCTGTGATACTCCTTTGGTTAGAAGACTTACCAGATATAAAGCTGTAATTGCACCGAATTAGGCAGGAGGAGAAGAAAAGGAAGAGCTAGAGGAGAAATTAACCAATATCTCCTAAAAATTCATATTAAAAGGATGTTGTATTTGAAAAGGAAATATATTTTATTGCTTAAACCTGCAACTTCAGGGTTTTAAAAGTGTTTTTTTAAGGTCTCTATTTTAAAATCGCAAAAATAGCATTAAGATTCTAGTTTGATGGCTATTAGGGTGTTGATTTAGATTTGAACACTCTCAGGACTAATTTATTAATTAAGCTGGACAATAAAATAATACCAATGCAAAACAAAAATTAAAAAACTAATGCTAGAGCCCAGAACCTCATTTTTCCTCCTTACACTGGATGTTGAGATGCAGCTTCCTCTTCCTTTCAGCCCTGCGAGTCCTGGTTGTGGGCTGGACCAGACAGAACAGGCAATAACTAAAATCTTAATTGAGGAGATCCCCTTTAATGAGGAACGTGCAGATATCACAAGGTTAAGAAACTTGAACAAGCTTTAAAACGTGTTCTAATCAGTGAATTGCTGGGTGAATAATTATTCCCTATGTATTGTACCTCTGTTCCTCACCTCTCCCTTGGTGCTGAGTCTCAGCTGAACTTAAGGGGAACCTGGTCTCCCAGGAGTCACATGTCAGCCTTTAGGGATGCACCTCAGAAATTCAAGCAAGAGGTGTGCCAAATTAGCATTAGGCATTTGCAGGCTTAGATGGTTATTGAGATCTGCTGGAATATTTGTCTTGCCTGCGTATAAATTCCTCCAGTGCCATTGCAGATGGTGATGAAGGGGCTCTGAATCTCTCCCTCTGCCAGTAAATATTAATTAGTCAATATGCATGGTTAAATATTTACTTAGGCCTTGAATTTAAAAACACACACATATGATTTCAGGGACCAGCATGTTTCAGATTCCCTGTTGGGTCATGGTCTAAGAATATACACATTAATTTTTTTAATGGTTTCTAGAAACATCTGCAACTATTTAGGCAAGCAGTAAATGTTGCTTCTCTGTCCCTCAGAGGGCTCAATGTCTTAATGATACTTCTTAACAGATGGCCCACTTTGATGTAGTGCAGTACTGAAAAGAATATATTCATTACTTAAAAGGATTAGAATATGAAAGCTTCAAAGTTGATGGAAGATAAGTTCCATAATTATTCACTTCCGTATTATTGTTAGTGATAGGTACTCTTTTTAGATATTCATCCCCAAACTGGCTTCATTATTTGCAATATAACATGAATATATATATTAATGTGATGATTTGTAGAAGTGAGGGAAGAAATTGTATTTTCCCTTCCCAGGAATTCTGGTACATGATGCTTTCAATTTGACACATTAAACTTTTACTTCACTTCTGCTTTAGCTGACTGCTAAAACAGTACCTCCTCTTTTTGTATTTCATCATGGCTTTTTAAAATTCTTTTGAAAATGATGCTTAAATATATGATTAATTTTGTCAACTTTACAAAGGCACTAATTCAATTTAGCACTCATAAGTTGCTTTTTATATCTTGGAGGAGAATATATGCTGCTTGACACTTTTGCTTTAGTTGCATGCAACCCAGAGTGGTAATATATAATCTTGTCATGTGTTGTTCTTAAAAATGGATATTTATTAAGAATTCCATATTTGCCATGGGTTTTATCAAGCAAACAGGTGTTCTCTGATATGGCAAGCAGAGCCATAGATCCTGTCCTGTGCCAACATATCCTTTACTGGGAAAGGATAGATTGCTTCCCTTGTTTGCAAAACTGACTTCTTTCAGAGACTATATTCAGCTTCTTTTTGTCCAAGCCAAAGTAGTAAGGAAGATATATTGTAATATTTGCTGTCCTGAATAAGCAAAATTATTTGTTGAAAGGCCACATGGTTCATTTGCACATCATACACAAATTTCACATTATATGTATGATGATGCAGGTAATTTGTTGCATTAGCCCTTAGCTAAGCCTTAAGTTATTCAACAGAATATTTAGCAAGCATTTACTAGCAATGTTAAATAAGAATATTATTTCTGTGTTAAATTTCAGTGCATGTTAGTGACTGCTAGGTTCTGGGCTTTGTTTGTGGTGGTTTTTTTAGTGTTTGTAGTTTGGAAATGGAAGACTTCTACTGAATTTCATGTTCTGTAGAATTACAGAATATATTTGCTGAATTGGGCAAGGGTGACAGGTTTGCATCTTGTGCTTTTCTAGCTGCAGCAAAGGAATTTCCATTTAATGAAAGGATGCATATGAGGGGATCAACAGAAGGAAAGAAAACCACAGAGAAATACAAAATCTTCATGATGATGTGGTATGAGACTGTACCCTCCTCAGCAGTCTCTGTAGTACTCACTGCAATGATAGATGAGTGCAATAGGTTATGAAGGGTAAAACATAAATCTGCAGTGTTTATGGAGATGGTAATTGTGAGTCAGCAAAGAAAGAGTTGAATACTGTTATGTACAGAGCTGGTGGGCTTCCTAGATAGTCACTATTTTTTGTAAATGGTAGAAAAAATAAAGACAGCAAATAATGCCTACTCTTCTTCAGGCTTGCTACATGAGTTTATAGTATAGCAGAAGGTAATAGTATATTGCTAAGAGGCAATTTCTAGATTTCAGGGAAGTGGTTGTGTGAGGTATACAGCAAGGTGAGAATAGTATGGAAGAGCTCTGCTTGAAAATGACAGTTTATTTTTGTGATTCCATGTACTGAATGCATAAATATACCTCACCACATCTGTATATGGGATCTATCCTTGACTGTTACACAGAGTATATTGAGTTTTTCCTTTCATCTCTGTGCTTTAATATAAATGTCTGCTTAAACTATGTGGCCACTTTATACTTTCCAGCAGGACAATGTGGTGTTATTAAACTGTCTTTTAGGCTTACAGAAAATTAACTAAATTTTCAAGTTTCACAAAGAATCGTGTCACAAAATACATTTTTTACTACTTTTGAGAATCCCTCATTTTTCTTACAGCATGCCTGCTACATTTTTTATAGCCTAGGGACAAAATGAAAGTGTTTTATTGTTCCCTTTAGCTGTTTCTCTCCTTGCCAAAGACAGTGTATAATTTTGAAAGAGTGGATTTTTTTCTCTTTTGCATGAGTGATTCAAATAAAACTTCATGAGAGAATTTTTATGTTGTTATGCTCACAATTTCAAATATGTAAAAATAGCCTTAATGGCCTTAGCAACTTCAGATGTGCTGTTCTTGAAAGAACAAGTGTGATGAAATAATCAAGTAGTGAGAGTGGTTTTGTTTCTAGAGAAAATAATTATTTGCTGTCCTGCAGTATAGTGGGACTGATGGATTTAGATTGCCTGCTGACACTTGTTAGGATGAAAGGGAGAATCTTATTGATGAGGTGAAGTGTACATTTTACAGCAAAGAGCAGCATTTAAATCTAGAATTGGAGCTTCTGCCACCCTTCTTTGTGCTGCTTTGTTTTGTTTTGGGAAAGTTTCTAGTCTTTCTGTTAGAGGGTGAGAAGGCTCTTCAGTTGTGCATGTTTCTCATCTCTTCCTGCCTGGCTGTGAAACTGAGATTTGACTCTTCAGAAATTGAATTTTTCCAATTTATTGCTGTGAGGTAGGAGTTATTTCAAGTTTTTAGATTTATTAAGATTTAATGGCAGTTGATAAATATGAATTAGTTTATTTCTAAACATAGTAGTAGCATTACTGAAGACTTAGAAGGGCTTTCTATCTGAAAAAAAGAAGAAATCTTTTTGTTAGCCTGTGTAGTTACCATTATTCTATTGCACACAGATAAGCACTATGTAATAAGCTCTGCATTCATAGAGCAGCTTGAAAGGATGTATGAAGTTGCTGTTTTATGTCAGACCACTGAGTTCTGGGACCATAGTCTCTGAAGGTGTAAAAGCTGCTTTGCATATGATTCGCTAAAAACTGATTCAGATCATGGAAAGGCATAATTGGTAACGCAAATTTTAACACTCTTCTGAGACTTCTCCCTTAAATTTCATTTACCTTACATATTTACAATTAACTGTGGGGTTAAATCCTAACAGTAGAAAAGATTTTGAGGTTGAAACTACCTTGGACTTTTGAACGTTGCTGGTGCTTTTTAACAGAAGCGTTATGACAGTTTTTGTTTTTATATTAAGAATCTCTACATGTGAAACAGTGAAATGAAGGATATCTTTAAGAGCAAGAGAACAGGGGTTTAAAGTTTTTGATGTGAACAGCTAAGGCTGTTGTAAGAAGTATAGAAAACTGTACAGAAGTTACAAGGAAACCCTCAGAAACAAGGAGAGGCACATTAGTATTGGCCATACAAAAAGTAGGAAGAAATACGGGTCTAAAATGTATTGATTGCAGCTGTAGTCATGAATGGGTTCTTGCATTTTACAATCAATAACTAAGCCAAATTACCAAATATGTTAGGTATGTAAAAAACTGGATGACAGCACAAAACAGCTCAGCGTGCTGCTCTGCAAAAACAGGTTCTGGGAACCACAACTTGGAGGATATTGCTTGGACTTGGAAAAATAAGAGCAATGTTCAAGTGTCCAAAAATGGAATAAATTTTAATTTGAGATATTTGACTTGGGCCTACTAAGGCCTAGTCAGTGGTGCAGTTCCTGATGCTGCAGAAGTGATAGTTTTATGGCTGCTATCACATGTCTGGTTCTTTTACTAATTGTCTTAGTACATTTATTAATGGTCATTCTATAGTCAGAATGAAGGCGTAGAAAGAAACTTGTATTTCTTAAGAAAAAGATGGAGCAAACATTTCAGCAGCCTTGATAAAGGAAGAGAGTAATGTTATCAAAAATGTTTGGGGAATGAACAGAGGTCATCAGGCCCATCAAAAATCTAAACACACTCTTCAATATTTAATTCCCCTGGTAGTATCTAATTGTGTTTTGAATGACTTTGAAGGGCTGTTGTGCACATTTATGATTGTGAGTGTATGCGCAGGGAAAATGGTTTCTGGCACCTGTTCTGAATGCATTCTGTAATTTTAATTCATACTTGCCTTGTCATCTGTGCTGGCTTGAAATTATTTAAGATTATCAGAACTGTTTAGGATTTTCTGTGGTTTTGTTAAATCCTCTCCAATTGCCTGCTTGCTGAGATGTGATGATTCCATTTTAAGCCATTCTTATATTTAAAGAGGAGCTGTCTCAGATAAGACTTTGTTGAATATTCTGAATGAATTGTTATTTTAGCTGGGCAGTGGGGATGCATGCCCTCTGCTATCTCCCACCCATCTGAGATTTAGAGATCCCTCTGCAGTATCAGTGGGTGGTTTTGGCTTCTCTGTAGGTATCTTTAAGGAATCCTGTGAGCCATTTCACACCAAAGAATTAATAAAAATCAGATATTTGGCTACAAAACTTGTGCTGGGGAGAATGGAGACCAATGTTGAAGAAATCCAAGAACCACACTTCTTGATACGTATCTTTTGGCTCTTTTGAAGTGCTGATTTTGCATTTTTGCTGAAAATTTTTTTCTTTTGCTCTGGAAAAACCTTGATCCAAGCAGTGGTGTACTTTTTCTGACAGAGGCACAGTGAACCCTTCCTCTTCTATTCTATGAAGTACATTTTTTTTTTCTTACTGGTTAACCTTAAATTACAGTTGTTTCATAAAAGCTTGGTAACATAGAAACATTGTAGCACCATGTGTGCTCTTAGCAAGAATAGCTTCCATTATCCACTTACTGAGGTATTGAACAAGTTTGCTATATGAAAGTGAAGTGGAGTCACTTCTAGACAGCAGTTTTAACAGATAGAAACAGTGTTTCATAGGTCTTTTGTAATAATAAATGCCAAGACAATCTAGAGATATAGTAGATGTTCTAGGATGGTGTATTTCTAATGACAGGAGAAAAATGAAATGTCCTTTAGAGCCTTTATTTTCTCAAGTTACAGAACTGGAGTTACTTAAAAATTTAATTTAAAAAAAATATTGAAGTTAGTTATTAACATATTAAAACTATTATTTAAATATAAAATATATATTAAAATACTCATTTAAAATTTTTAATTTAATGCTCTTTTAATAGCCTTCAAGCTTGAAAACCTGATTCTGGATGTAGGCTGTTCATATTTGAGTTGAAAAAGAGAACAAAAGCAATGCAGGTTTTCCCAGAGAATTTTTAAAAAACAGGTGACAGCTATAGTGGCAAAAAAGGGGCAGGTAGGGTAGCCGTCATATCTATAGATAAATTTCAGAGGTCTCAAATAAATAATGAAGGATTCACAGGGCTGTGATGTGATATTGAAAATTAATCACTGGTTTATGCTTGGGAAAAAATGCTGTTAGAGTGGTTGATCTGGGACCTGGGGCTTGTGATGAGAGTTAACTCTGAGAAGCCATTGATTTGGCTACTTGTAAGTCTTAAATTTGCCATGAGCTGATCATAAGGTAAAATGTTGACTCACTGGGATAAAAAAAAGCCTAGTAACATAGAATTTTGTTGCCGAAAGTTGTACCAGCATTCTTGTAACTAAAACATGCTGAGAAAGATGAAATATTTTTTACAGGTTTAGATGAGAAGGAAATAGAACTAAATATAAACCAAATACCCTGAGACAGAGTAACAATCCATGTGATATTTTCATACTGCCTAGCTTAATACACTGCTGTGTTACTGAGGTTCTGACCCATTAATAATCAAATCAAGCTCATACTGCATATGAGCTCAAAGGAGTATTATTATTCTAAAGAAGGAAACCGACCAGGATGTCATAGTCTCAGGGGAAACAGTGACAAAGAAAATATTATAAAACTTACTGTCTCTTGGATGTTATCTGGAATGCCAGTAGAATAGTAATCCTGCATGGGGATCATAAATTAGATGCTGAATGGATAAGTTTGAGGAGATGGGTTCCAGTGATCAGTTTCATTTATAGTTACAAAGGCAAAAATGAGAAGTCAAATACTGTGATTGCAAAATGGCTGAAGGGTGTCTTTTACTGGTCTAAAATGTCTTACCTCTTTTACCAGTCTAAAATGTCCCTGGGCTTGACAAGGGTGGATCTGGAATACTTGAGTTGTTTTTACCAGATTGTGAAATGAGTAAAGACTAGAAGGAATAACTGAAGTTTTCATTGAGGGAATTGGTTCTTTTCCTCAAGCTGGAATACAGTGAAAGAAGGAGCCAACTGAGCACAGGGAAGGTACCTTGGCTGTTAATAAAATTAGGTTGAAGTTTAAGTGTAGAATTATATGGTGACACTGCTAAGAAGTGTTAACATTCAAAAAAACATTACGACAGAACTCAACATTAGATGATCAGACACATAAATTTGGAGTGCACTAAGCTGGCACAACTTGAGTGTTAAATTAGTAGACAACTAAAGTGTGTATGTAAAAATACATTAAAATAGGATATCAAAGCAAGGGATATGAATAGAGACCTGAATCTGGCATTTAGATGTTAGAAATCTAGGTTGTGTTTTTCTCAGCTTTTTTAGGGGATGTTAGGAAGTTTATGATCAGTGAACTAGAACTTTTAGTTTGCTCCTTTATGACCAGGCGGAACTGGCAGAAACTGTTCTGGTATTCAGATAAGCGTAAGTTGGAATACCAATAGATGATGGTATGTCTGGGTTTCTTTCCTCCTTCCAGGACAGAAAATGGAGACAAAATAGGATTTACCAAAATGACTGCTTACATATCTCAGACAAATAGAAATTGACTCTTGGATATTAATAGGGAAAATCCATAAAACAGACATCAGTGGAGGGAAGAAAAAAAAAACAACCTCTGTTGTCAAATTCTGTAAGTTATTTCTTAACTTTCAGTGGAGTGCCTTTAGAGATGAAGTTACAATTACTTTCGCTTTAGACTTAAGCAGAGAAAGATGTTGACATGTCTCTGAGAAATACTGAAAATCATAAAGAAAGAATTTCAGCCACTTGTACCTACAGAAGTAGGTGGGGAAGTTCATCTTATTTCTAGAAATGATAGTACAGAATAAAAGAAACTGTTCACAAAGAAACTACTGAGAATTTGTGTGAAGAAAAAAGATTAATAAAAATTCTCCTTGATAGAACATGATGCATGGAATAATTATAAACTGTAGAAACAATCAAGCTTGTTTTGATGACAGAATTACAAGGCAGTATATGAGGGTGCTTACACTACTGCTACAGTTTTGTGCAGTGTCTCATTTTGGTCTACTAAAAGCACACATGACTATGCATAATGAGAATTTTGAGGGTGTTTTTTTTATATTGCACTTTGTCCTATTTGATGTAAGTTAGTGTTGTACTTCCTAACAATCAGAGTGTTAATGCTACATGGGTTCAGTAGAACACTAATGAATTGTCATTGCTTCTTGCTTTGGCGCTGTCTTTTCTCCTGAATAAAACTAGTAATACAAATATCTTTTCAAAGAAAATGGTTTTGAATTGATGGAGATGAATCAATTAATTGATGGAGTCAGTGAATTGATGGAGAAATCCAAAAAGCCCGTGTGCACCAACTAGGTTTATAGAGAGAATCTGGAATGCAAAATGCCAAAGTTGTTGAGTGATACATTCAATGCAAATACCTGAATATCTGAGCTAAACATGTTTTAAAACCCTGTTGCATGTTCCTTATATTTTAGGCCATAACTTCTGTGCAGTGGGACACAGGTGTGGTGAAAACTCAGAGTGCAAAAACTGGAACACAAAAGCTACTTGTGAATGCAAGAAGGGTTATCTCTCTGTCCAAGGGGACCCTGCGTATTGTGAAGGTAAACAAAATTTTCAAAGGCCCCTTAATTGAACAACTTATTCAAAAACATAATATGAAATAAATGGTAGATGAATTAATTTTATTGCAAAGTTCAGTTTCCTGGTGGTGAATAGCACAGGGGCCCTTTTTGTGTTCATAAATAGGGGTTGAAGGTTACAAGTGGTGCTGGGCCACCCTGTCTATAGGAATATTTCATTGTTGCAGTTGTGTCTTTGCCCACCATGGTCATGGTGTCATGACAAATTTTAAAACATTGTTTTCCAGACAATAGCACCAACCTTCTAAAATGTTTTTTAGAGAACAGCGTCTTTATAAGATGCATTAATTTAGGAAGTGAGAATTCTGCAGGCATTTGTGAGAATGGTAAGTGTGAAGGAGTACTGAGGCTCAGATATAAAAATGATGACATGCAGTCCTTCCTGAAGCACTTCTGTGGGACAGGTACTTTAGTGAAATGGTTTTCCTATGATACATAAGAGACCTATTTCTGAGAAGAGTGTAGCTGAGGTAGTTCTGCTCATGTGTTATGCCATCAGAGGTATGAATGCAGGGGGGTATTACTCTCCTTTTTGTTTCTCAGTGTTTTCTAGAGCTTATTATTCATAGCTGTGATTTCCTTCTTAAAAAATAAATTGATGATTCAATGTATGTGGGTTGGGTTTTTTTAATACTCTTGTATGTCAGGCTGCAATATTTAATTTTTTGACCATCATAGGAAATTTTTGAACTACTCTGTTAAAAATATTTCCCTAGATTGTTTTTGCAGTAGTACTGGTGATGGAAGGGGATGCCGCTTTTGACAAGCTGTTAAAATATAGCATAAGAATTGAAATACTGATGACTGAGGATGGAAGAATAAAAAAAGACGTGTGGATTGTGCTTAAATGATACTGCAGTCATAAAAGGCTTTTTAGTGTATGCAAGTGAACAGGATGGCTTGAAATAGCATTTTATAAATGTGTTCAGTAAAGTGCAGCTTTAAATCTTATGGTATTTAGTAATTTCTCTATAAACAATAATTTGAAATGTTCATTATATTCACTTTCAGTGACTGGAAAAACATTTCCCACATGTGTTCTTAAAGGTAGGCGGCAGATATATTGTGTATAGAGAGAAACTTTTTTGTACAAAAAACTGAACAACTACTTTATAGGTACTACGAGGACTTCTCAGACATCAGAAGACAGGCTGTTTATCAGCTATGATATATAATCCAATATTAGCTGGGGTCTTTTTTGTGGTTTTAAATAATTACAGTGCTTAGTATTTCTACTTACCTAGACACAGACTCTCCCTTTTTTCTTCTGTGGAAAAAATTTAAACATCTTGACCCAAGCAATTTTGGAGATAATGGCAGTACAGTAGTGGTAGTGATGGTGGAAAAAAGAGCTTTTTAAAAGAAATTAGCAGGAATTGCAACATACCTGGGTCTGTGTTGCATAAACTTTTGGAAGGGCAAATTAAATCTCTGACTTCTGTGTGTGTGGGTGAAACATGAGGCAACGGATCAAACAGCTGCTTTTGCTGCCTGAGACAGTGGGATAGAGGAGAGTGTTGCTTTCTGCATTTTATGAAATTATATATTTGCTAGAAGGAATGTAGTTCTCTGGAGGTAACACAGAAGAGAGGCCCTTGAGCATGGGGAGCTACAGACTGACAAATTGATTAGTCAAGAGGTGACTTCTTTCAGCCCTGTGAAGAGCTTCCTTTCACTCCTCAGAATAGCTTTCTGCAAAATTTATTTTTATGCCTCTCTAACCTTATTCCTCTCATCTACGTGTTTAATCTGCTAAATAGAATCATTTCATAGTTGGCTGTACAGTAGTCTCAAATGCATGGTGAAGCTGTGATTTGAACAAATGAGAACAAAGGCATGTGTCTGAAGGTACAGTTTAGCAGGAGGATGGAATAGTATAAGGGTGGATTTTCTTTTACTGTTTTGAATTTCTGTTTGTAAGAATTAAATACTCAAAATACCTGAGCAACAAATACTGAACATAGAAAACAGCTGTAGAAGCAAGGAAGATCTCAGGCTCAGCTGTAGTTCTGAATTTGTCTTTGCTAAGCCGTTAAACTCTAGGCATGTAAGATTTGAGACGGAAGGTTAAATTATTTCAAACTCATGATGTATGCTGGTAAGTGGCACCTTACTTTAGAATGCTCCAGATCATTAACTTGGAGCTTTCCAGATTTATCAACTCTTCCAGTGTACTTGAAGGAGTTGTGCATGTGAATTGTGATGTATAGTATTATTTTACCTTACCTAGGATTTTACTGTTATTTCTGCTTGCTCTTACTCACACTTTTATCCTGCTGGAGTTTGGCATCATTTTCATTTTGTAAGATCTCTGAAGTATTGTGTTTGAGTCTGCTCTGCTTTTGCATAAGTATTTGTCTCTTTTTTCAACTTTTCATAGTCATATTAGCAGTACAGTGGGAAAAAGAATTAAAAATATTCTAACTTTTATCAGAGAATTGGCATCAACAAATTTGTAAAATAAATAATAAAGACCAGAGAGGCTTTCACTATTCATTCTCAACAACTACTTTTCAAGTACTTAGAAGCTTCTTATGTTAAGATGTACATATGAGATAACCACTCACTATACGCATTTCATTTTTGAAATAACCAATGTATTCAGGGAAGACAGTTTCTGGAAGCAAACAAGTAAATGAAGCTTGTGATGAATGAAGGAGATAAGTGGAGATTCTCTGTGTTATATAAAAGCAATGTATTTTACTTAAAACCAGAAAAGTTGGGTTTTTTCTGTTTTTCTGACATTTGGCTACTTGTTTTGCATATGTAAGACATAATTACAGCATTGGTCTTTTGAAAAGAGATGTATAGAAACATTTCTATTAATAATGTGGTCTGAGGTTTATCTCTGGCTGTGGATGCTTAGGCACAAGCGTTGAACCAGTGTCCCTTTATCTCTGTCACATAGGCATGGATAAATCCTGGGATTCATGCAAGTGAGCTAGCCAAGTCCAAGGCCTGCAGGACTCAAACATTCCAGCTGCAGCAGTGTGTGCACACTTGCAGCACTGGCTCCTCAGGACATGACAGATGGACACCTGCGCTGAGCACTGGAAGTTGCATGTGTGTTAGTGCCCCATGGGGCAGCAGTTCGTGGCAAAACCAGGACCAAAATGGGGAATCTGTTTGAGTCTGTCTGATGCTGATTGTTCCAATGTGCTGTGTGATGTGTGCAGTAGACTTACGTACTTCTTCAGAGTTGAAAAACTCTGCAGTCTGTGACTACTTTGCAAATAATAGGACAGTACTGTGAACTAAGAGACAGGAAAAGGTCAGCACATGGAGAGTCTGAAGCTCAGAGATGATAAAGGAAAATCAAGCCTCATTAGCGGAAAGCCAGGCTTGTTGCTGGCTAGCATGCTGATGCTTGATTTTTAGATAACAGGCAAGGGGCCATCTCTTCTGAAAAGAATTTCTGCTATATATTTCACAGTGAAGGGGAAAAGAATAATATTTCTCTGCCACATTTCAGCTCCCCATTCTTTATTACCTGCTTCACTTGATAAAAATTTACAGCCCCTTTCTACCTGCAAAGTTATGTTGGTACAAAAGTGATTTTTACCTTGGTGCTGTTGACATCTGATCCATTGTGAGTACTGCTAAAATCTGAAGTGGGATAGATAGCCCAAGACAAATCCATGCTTCTTCTCACTGATAAGAGTGCATGGAACAAAAAATCAGTATTAACCTTAGCCATCCTTTATGCCCCCAAGAAGCATCTCATAAAAGTGGTACAGTGGCATACCACAAGGTGTCTTGTCATGTTATACAGCATGTCCTCAGCCAGAGTCATCACAGCCTGGTCTCTGGTAACACGTGTCATATAAGAAAAGATCCATTGACTAAAGTGGACCTGCAAGATGAATATTCTCATTTTATGACTGTATTGTATTCTTTTCCTCTGTACCTAAGTATGCTGTCTAGGATGATTCTTGTATGACCTGACCCTCACCTTAGTGCTGTTGCATCAGCTTAAAGAGTGCTGAATGAAATAACTTAACACTTATGAAAGTTTATTCAATTTTTGAACTTGATAGAATGCTCTAGAAGCACATGTGACTTTCAGAAGGAACATGACTCAGTCACTCTTTCCCATCTGTGCTGCGAAAATGTTATTTAATCTATTGTTAATAATTATTGCTCATTTCTAAAAAATGTCACATAAGCTCTGAAATGCTAGCCAAATTCAGAAAATCTCCCTATTTTGTGCTCTAAGGGAGAGCTATGATAATTTTACGGGGCTTGGCAGATTTTGGGAAGATGAAATAAATATGGATGAAAGCTTAGGGAGAAAACTGAGTGCTCATTTTCCACTGAGTATGGATTTAAGCATGCAGCATGGAGGCCTGGCAGAATGTCTGCCTGGTGTGCTTGAAATCTCAGGACTTTGTTGCTAGCTATTGTAAAAATAAAACCATATTTAATTTCCTTGTAATTTACAAGTAGATTCCAGACACATAGTGGTTTTCATTGCTTTCAGTTTTTTTCCTTTGAACTTGATACCACACGTAGTCAGGAAGTCCTTTACAGAAAGATAGATACATAAATATATTGAAAATATCTGTTCTGAAGGTACATTAGTTTTTGTCAGAAAACATTTGTTTTCTGAAAGTCACCTAGAAAAAAATTCCAACACACAGAAGAAGAAGATGGATTTTTCTCCAATTATTGCAGGAATCAGGAAAAATTACCCTTTTTAGATTAATGATTTAGTTCCAAATGCAAAGACATAACTATCAGCCTGCTTTAGTGAGAAAAAAAGTTTACTTCTGTTGCAAACAATAGTGGAACAAAAAAATATTTCATCATAAAGTGGGGCTTCTGTTATAGTTTTGAAGATGTGAGAGCTTCATAAAGCTTACTTCTAATATTTAATCCTTTGACTCATCACATCCTGTGCATAAATAACTGTTCAGTGTGCAGAACTTTTCTCAAGTTTGAACTGAAAAAGAATAAACATAGTCCTGCATATGGCCCTCAGAGTGGAAGTGTGCTGGCAATCCACTGAGTTTTCACAGCTGGTGTTTTTCTTGCTCTATAAAATAAGGTGAATTTTGTTGAGTTTTCCCCCCCCTCCTCTGTAGTGATTTCACTGCAGCAGTTCTTATTTTACTGCACTGTGGCTTGGGAGGTGACATTAACGTTATGTGGTACCATATAAACCTTCTGTGTGGCAGTGATGTACAACTGTGGTTTTGGATGGTGTCCATGGACTTGACTTCTGGGTCAGCTTTTAATGATAATCCTTCTGCTTGCTGTACTCTCAGAAAACCTGCATCACAAGATGTCTGTTTCCTGCAGATGTCATTCTGTGTGCTATGATAAACTTATATTCAGTGCATAGGTGTGAGGATACAGATACATATACAGAACTGTCCATATTTCAGGTAATTTCATGAAGTTAAGGAGTTGGGACAAATATTGATGGTAAACGCACTACTTTTTTTTTTTTTTTCCTCTGTGCAGAACTCATAGAAAAGGGGAGGGCAGGAGAAGAATCTAAAAGTGTTAAAGTCAAGTCATCATCTCAGTCTCAAAGACAACATTAATGGCAGTGTTTCAGTTGGAACAAAGTCCTCCTGAAGATATACAAAGCAAAACCCAAAACCACTCCTGTCATGCTAAAACCCCCAAACAACCCCTTTGCCCACTTTTTAGAAACATGTGACTTCATGCCAGGTTGCTTTTTTAAAAGTTTGCATTTTCTTTGAAAGACACTTGTTAACCTACTTTTTAACACTGAAGTTACCTAACAGTGTCAAATTTAAACTTCTACTATGTAGGTAATCCTGTTTATCAGTGAAAATAATTTCTCCTGGTGATATAATACAAATAATAGATTTGTCCTGCCTAATGTTTCTATAGAGAGAGACTTCTTATTTAAAATTACACCCTTAACCATCACATGAACCCAAATTCATCTTCTATAACCAGAGGCAGATACTTGTCAGTTGGTGTCCTGCCTTTGTGGGTAAATGGACTTTAATAAATGAGATTGTAGATTCCTTGTGCTATGAGCTGTTATTGGAGGAGACTGAATTCAAACCAAAATAGACCCTTTCCCTCTCAAGTTCATTGGATGGTGGTAAATTTAAGGCAGAGATTATATTCTTGCCAGTGGACAGAAGGATTTCAAGTGAAATATTTTAATCCTAAAAGCATTAGGATGCTAAAAATTAATAAAATAATTTAAAAATTAATAAAATTTTCATCCTAAGAACATTCAAGAGTTTGTTGGAAGGTGATGTTTGTGCCTTATATGGCTCTGGATAGATGATTTCTGTTATTAAAGCTGCTTTTATATTTACAACTTAATTAGTTTAAAATCATTTTCCAGCTATAGAAACCTGGAAAGTGGAATTACTTGCTATCCCCTGGAGTAACTTTAGTTCTTTTGGTGTAATGTCATGCTGAGATTTATATGAAAATAAATTCTGATTTCCAATAAGGTAACCATATGTTTTGGTGTTGTTGTAATAAAGTGTCATAAATAATTATGGCTCCCAAGGAATTCAGGCTTGCAACTGTCAGTTCTTGTGTTAGTAACTCACATTTGAACAAATTATAATCATTGCTATTAAAGGAAAAAACTATTCTCACCCCTTTAGGATGGCAATGAAAATCCTGCTCTGAAGCTGTTGAGATTTTTCTTGAAATGAAGAGATTGGGGATCTTGTGTCCCCAAATCAATAAATGTTCTTACATGTTAGGCTACATTCTTCTGAATTATTATTGAATTGAATAATTTGATAGATGGGTTAATGAAGACCCAGTGCCATGTTGTTGACTACTAATCATAGTTGAATCTGATTTAAAAACTGATTAGTAGGAGAAAAAGATGCTATTGCATGTTCTTTTAGTGTCAGTGTAATTATCTTTTTCACTGTAATGACCCTCCATTGTGTACAGAATGGGAGCTTCAGACAAAGTTTATTAGATAAACTCTCCTGTTTAGTCAGGAGGTGCAGAAAGGACCCCCTTGCTTTCTGAACTCCTTCTCAGAGAGGAGTCTGGGTGCAGCTGGATCAAGACTTAGCACCAAACTTGGTCTGAGGTTTGAGTCCAAAGGATTGTGTAGGTATAGTTGAACCTTAATATAACTTTGTTCCACAGGGTTAAGGATGGCAAACCAGATCTATTTATATAAAAATAAATTATTTATCATGATAGTGCTTAGACTAAAAGATGTTAATCAGAATTATTTACTATACAGTAAAGGTAGCTGTGACTACTAGTATAGTATAATTTGCTATTTTTGAAGCAATACTGGAGGTATTATATAAAAGTTAGCAAAAGCAATTATTCAGTACAGATTGATGTTATTCACCCATACCAACGACTGTGGGCACATCTCTTTTGCTCACCCTCCAGGATGTCCCCACTCAAAGGAGGACTCTGCACACACTCCAACGAGGGCTGTGTTAGAAGGCCTTGCCATTCAAAACTGGGATTGGGCTTTTATAGTATGAAGTGGCCACCAGTCATGTGTGTCCTGGCCAGATGTGTCAGCCCAGCATCTCCAGTTATCAGTGGTGTCACTGTTGGTTCCTTTATCAGGTACTTTACCAGGTCTGCCACATCCTAACCTCCCTATCAGGAGGTTGGACTTTGGGGTTGATGGTTCAGGCTGGTTTCAGCATTATTCAACACCAAAAGCAGCAAGAGGCCCCTTCTCCTTCTGCCACAGACAGCCCTGTAAATAGGGCATTGTTCTAGTTGTTTTAACCCCACTCAAGGTGGTTACAGAGCATCCTGCTACACCTCTACAGCAAAGTGTCCCCATAGCTGTTCCAGCAGTGCAAGAGGGAGAAATACATGCAATGAATGGGGCTGTGTATGTCCTCCACCCTGTCAGCAGAAAGAGCTTTTCCTGGTCTTTACTCATTAAGCCCTCATATTGATCCTGATATTTCCAAAAGTCTTTCTTTTCAAATTATGATACAGTGTAGCTCATGTCACATTTCTGCTGGCATCAATGAAAAAAGGGAAACATTTGAAAGAGTTTTTGGTGGAATTCTAGTGGTTTAAACCGGAGAAGTGCTTGCATCAAACATTTGGCAGCAAAGGAAAGAAAAAAAATCAGCATTGATCTTCCAGGGATGATCAGAAGTTCGCTTGTGTTTGAGCTGGACTGAAAAATACTAAGAAATGTTTGTATATAATGGGGAGGTTTTACTTGGACTTGGATGGCAGCCACTTAGCAATATTTTTGTACGAGTTACTAAAAATTGTGTGCTTAGCTCTCAAAACCTAAAGGTTGAAGTTCTACCTTTTTAAAAGTCTGGAGCATAACTGGAATAGTTAAAAAAGTGACATGTATGCATGAATGTGTTTATGTATATATGAGGAATGGAGTTTTCCCATTCCAGCACAACAGCCTTTAGTTACCCAGGGTCTGACAGCTGCACCTCTCTCAGGGGCCTGTGAAGTTCAAAAGAGAGTTGGCATAGAAAACCTCCAGTTAACTTCCAGCCTAATTTTTTTCTGGTTCTATCATCTTGATCTGCATCAAAAGCACCGGAGGTCATTTAAGATGCTGTTGAGTTTCTGTGGTTACCTTTTGCAGTGCTTGGGTTTGCAGAGAGGGCAATTATTTTGCATTGTTTAATGTCTTGAAATGAGAAAAATAGAATGTCTTTTAAATGCTGGCACTTAACATTTTTTTCAGCTACTTTGAAGAAACTTGATGTGTGGATTTGGTGCTCAATCTGTCTCTCTGTTACTCTTAAAGAATGATCTGGGAGCATGGAGTTCCTTTTCCAAATAGAAGTTCTCACAGCCAGTTTACAGATAACATGTTGGATTGGGCTTGTAGAATTGCATGCTGTAAATGATGTCATCTGCTTGCTTCAGTCTGTGCTGGCAATAGTAGAGCAACAGATCTGGTTTTGAGGCTGCCTAAATATTGGCATGAGTGGGTCAGAAGAGGGAAACAAATGCACTTGTCCCAGAGCAGGATCTCTTACAGACTGAAAAGAACACCCTCCCCTCCCCCCCCTCCACCCCTGCAATTTTGAGAACATGAGAAAACAACCTGATTTGCTGGAAAAACCCATATGAAGGATGTGAAAGACTCTGATCTAAGGCTAGAGAATGTCAAGACCAGAGGTAACAGTGAACTGAGTGTAGAAAATCACTTTGTTCAGGTTTGTATATAGATGATGGGGATCTTGGGAAAAAATAGCATTAAACTTCTCGGGAGCTGTTCTCATTGCCATGGTGTCTCAAAGAAATTTTTTAAAAAAAGCTTTTAAGCCATTTCAGCTGCTTGGGTACAAGTGTGTCTGAGGCTCTGGTGCTTCCTGGGGAGATGCTGAGCCAGAAGTGAGTAGTGACACTGGGGACATTGTGGCATTTTGCCTGGCTGTGAAGCCACAGCACTTTGTCCTGGGAGAAGGTAACAGATGAGGAGTAACACCTTTAAAGAGAAGGTGAAAATGAAAGATGAGGGCTTTGGGGAGCCAGGAGACTTACAGTGCTCAGGCTCTGTAATATAAGTCAAAATACAGCAGCTTTGCTGCATCCAGAAAATGACATCTAGCAGATATTCTGTTTTGACTAGTTGTATGATTAATCTTAAAGGATTTACTCTACCTAAAGTTAGTTGCAGAAGAAAACAAAAAAGGGCAACAAACCAAACAATCACTCCCTTTCTCCCCACAATTGTTATGGATTTTTTGGTTTTGAAACTAATGAAGGAAATTAGGCTTTTATCCCTCAGTAGAAAAATCCCTTACAAGCAAAACACCAAAACCAAATGGAAGATGTAATTTGGCTTATTATAAAAATATTCTAAAATAACTTTAAAAATAGTAGCAAGCATGTTTTGCCCTTGGTGATAGCACAGCTGGAAGCTGCTCTAGTAAATATTAGCTATTGTGTTTTCCCTTACATGAATATATCTTGTTTTCAGTAGAAGGTAAACAAAATTGGTTCTAAAAGTTCAAGAGTCTCTGAACCCATGACAAATGTCAGTTTATACTGACACATTTTTCCCTGCAAAATTTGGTTAGGGACTTACTGATTTGGTTCTGGGTATCCAGAGTTAATGTGCATGTGAAAAACAAAGCACAAAAGTTAAGAAATTATTAAGAAAGACGTTATTGCTAACCTCAGGCCTTGCTATTTGGTTTGCTCTCTACTCTTTTTACTATTTCAGCATGCATATTTTTCATCCTTGACCAGCATTTCTCCTTATGGCTTCTGTTCAGATAATTTGGAATTGAGTTGTATGCTGATGGTACAGGCTATGTCTGTACTCAGTGCAGTCTATTCTGAATTTATTAAAAGGCATTGAGCTTTTGACATTATCCAGATGTAGCAGGGATACACTGGAAAATAACAATTTTTATATATTTAGACAATTTTAGACAACAAATTTAATATATATAGATGTACTGCTTTTATGTATTTGTATGAAGTTTTATTTTCAAATAAAAATTCAGTTCCAATGCAGTTCATTTATGAAAACACATTTATAGATTTATTTAAGCAAAACAACAATATATTTCTTGTGTTGCATGAGAAGGTGTATTTGAATTGAAACTAAAAATTGTCAGCGATTGTAGAGGGAGACAAGGGGAGACTGAATGAACCCCAAAATCTGAGTCCTGTCAGAATCCGATTTTATTGGGAACTTACAAGGACTTATATACTGTTTCAGGAGACTAACAATGTTTACTGCAAAGATTAGGTAACAATCAAATAGAAAAACTTATGCATATCACAGCATTTCTTTGCTCACAGTGCTTAATGAAATTCTCTTTTCCCGGAAAGCTGTCTGATTGGATCTTGCAATCTTGACTCAATCTCAGAGTTCCGTTTGCTTTCGCCAAGGCATTTTGTTTATCAAGTCTTTTATGCTAATAAGGTCCAAGGTACTATCAGTCTTGTGCATGGCCACAAAAAATAAGGCTGCTTTTTTCCACTTGGACCATTCTAGTAAGAAGAGGAAGCGGGGCCCACTTGTATGTGAGATCTGTGTGTTTAGTGGTGTGTATCTGGGCAGGTGTGTCTGGTTTGGTTTACTGCCTGGAAACTGGGATAATAGTGGTAGCGGCATCCTTTTTTGTTTTGCCAGGGTATTGTGAAGTTTACTGGATGCAGGTACTTTATAAGGAATAGCACAATAATACCACAAAATCAGCTAAAGTAAGTGTAGAAAAGTAATTAAACTGCTTACATAGCAATAAATAAGTTCTTGGGTTTTTTTCCAGTTTTATTTTCTAAATGTTATTTACAGCTGAGGGCAGACATTCATAAAATATTCATGTACATATTTACTTTTTAGAAAGAGAATTCCACTTCGTCTGTAAGATTTTTGACAGACAAATAAATTTCATTTAAGTAGATAGCTGCCTCTAAAAATGTCTCAAAAATGTATTTTTCTAATACATCTACTTTTATTTAATGATCTGCTTCTGTGTACCTGTATCTTTTTGGAGGCTGGTAAAAAGAATTATAAAAAAAGTTAGCGTGAGACTTTGATTTAAATAATTGAAATCAGTACAAATGTATGTACAGCATCTACAGAGGTAATCCTTATATTGATGTCAGTTTCCTCTTGATTTGCTGACTCCTATAATAGTTTTAGTATTCAGTGTTTTTTCCAAAAAAGATACTTCCTCATTTTTCCAGTTGGTGTATCTGTTCTTCATGTCTAAAGGGTAGATTTCAAAATACCCTTCTGGGTGTTCACTAAAAATTTTTTCAGTGTCTGTCCTTATCACTTTCTTTTAAATTTTAATTTTCATTTCTAAATTAGAATCTTAGTTTTCCTTCTTGTTATGGATATTTTCTGATTAATTGCATTGTATTAACCTAATTTTATTTATTGCTTCTATTGAAGATGTTTGCATTGTTTGTATCTTGCTTTGTTTATATCTTGTCCTGAACTCACTTGCTGAAGCTGTATATGCCTTATATGCATGAGCCATTTAACATATCCCTGTAGGGATCACTGTGTTTAATAGTTGAAAATTATTTTCTCTCCACTTACAGGCTTTAGAAATTGCTTGTAAATAATTGGGATAAAATTGACAATGCAAAAATGCAAACTTCTTTTTGTCTCTCATCTTCTTTAGGATTGTTTACTTCTCATTTTCATTTTATTATTTTGTTCCTCTAATTCTTATGACTCAGATTTTCCCTTCAAGCTTTCACCAGAGGCTGTGTCTGTACATCTTGGTAGCTATTAGTGCTGAGATGATTATACGAATACACAGTAACATCTTCAGATTTGAATGTGAGTTAGTGTCAGCTCAGAGACATGCTGTGTTCTGCAAAAACAGAGAACATGCAACTTGCAAAGAGTTTGCATTGATAAATCCCTGTGTGCTCAGGGCTGGCTCTAGGCATGGGCACAGCAGGTGGTTTCCTGGGGCAGCAGACCTCCACAGGGCAGATTGGCCACTCTGCTTGCCCAGTGCTGTTGCCAAGTCTCAGTGCCTACTGGTGCTTCTGCTTCCCAGGGAGGAGGTCATGAACTTAGACCTGCCATCATAGCAGGTGTTCAAGGAGTAGCTGTTGCCATTCCCACTTTTTCTGTTCCCTCAGGAGAAGATCACTGTGGGTTTTGTTTCCTAACTTTTGAGTGCCCCATCCATAAGGCAGTAAAACACAGTTTTGTGCAGAGATGATTCAGTGCTCCCCAGTGACAGGACTGTGTTGTTAGTTGGCATATATGAGGATGCCATGGCAGCCTGTTGCTGATGCATTCTGACCTCCAGGAGTAGGAATGATCCTGATTAGTTTTTCTCCACAAAGCTCTTCCATACTGCTAGAATATGGGCATTGTTTTCCACTGTGAATTTCTTAGGCAAGAGGAATTTTACAGTACTTACGTGGACTTGTCACTGACAAAATGGAAACCTGGGCAAGCCTGTGGGAAGATGAAGATAATTGTTAATATTGTTAAAAATTGGAATCTATGTAACCAATTGGGCTGGTTCAGTCTCCTGAGACACCAGTGGTGGCGGGCCAAGTTCATGCGAGTTATGTTTCGCTTAAGCACTTTGTTTCACTGAAATTATATAATGTCTGTTTAAGAACCACTCTTTTGGTCATGAAACATTTCCTCCATTCACTTGGGCACAAGTGACATTAACCTTTGAAGGTCTGGCCTTCTGCTCTGTTCTGGAGGTTTTTTTAACCCATTACCCCTTTGGTGACTTTATTTGCTTTCCAACTTTCAGTCTCGTTAGCTCAATCAGTGCTGTTGTGAAAAGGTCAGTAGTAATCTGAAGTGCATCCAGTATGTGGAAGAATGTAAGGTACAATTTTCAGTTGCTCTTTCCTATGAAAATCAATTCAGAGCCTGACACTGCCACTGTGTGTGGTTATCATCTGATGATTTTTCTGTACAAACAACAATATCAAATGTGGCTTAAACATGACCTGTCTTGTGGCTGGTGAGCAGCTGATGCTTGACAACACTGGAGCTGCCGTGCACCAATGTAGTTTTTAGCAATTAGAACCTTGTTAATTTTACATAAAAGGCTAGAGAAGATTGAATATTATGAAGATATAGAACTTTACCCAAACACTGTTTTGGTTGTCAGGTGTGCCTAGGTTTGTGTTTTGGGTACACCAGGAAAATGTCAGCTCAGTCTGAGAGCTAACAGATTGTGCCAATTGTTTCTTGGTAAGTATTGGCATTATTGGATATTCAATAATGTGCAGCAGATGATGAATTTGGAGGTGAGCTGAACCATCCTGTCTCATTAAACATTTGGAGAAAAATGAATTTTAGTTTCAGATTAATAGAATTTTTTTTTCCTTATTTAACACAATATAAATAACTGGAGCTTGGTACTGCTTGGAACATGTATTTTGCAATTCACATAAATCTTGAAATGAATTAATGAGGAATATCGAAAAAAGGACTACATCTTGCACATGGGAATCTAATCAATGTGTATTCCCCTGAGCTATATCTGTTTTGTGCTGGGTTCTCATTGATTTTGTAAACAGTTTAGTGTTAGCCATAATCCCCTTTGAATATAAATAATTCCCTGGTAGTTTCTCCTGTATTTTAATTAAATCTCAACTGACTGCCTTGAGAAGTCTTCCTTCAATATTACTACTAAACCAGATAAATTCTCCCTTATTTTCTTCACAGCCTTACTCTGACCCCAGTGGAATATGTAGGCATATAGAATTCTCAAGAACTGGTGAAGCTCAGAAAATCTGAGACAGCCAGAAAGTGCCAAAATCCGAAATGGCAAGAAAAACTTGAGGGAAAACCATCTGATTTTGTTGTAAATTACTTTCTTTATTTGAAATTGTATGAATTCCTGTTACAGGGGATAACACCTTATTCTTCAAAAGAAAAAGGAGACTGAAATCGTCCTTCTGAGACTAGAGAGTTGGGACAGGGGCCGTATGCCCTCAGTCTGGTTTAAGGATACAGGGAACATGAGCTGTCTATTCTCTTTTCAAATGAATTAGTTGGAGGAGAAAAATTTTGGTTGATTGGTACAATTTCTTGGTTTCAGTCTTGGAAAAGAATGTTAGAGATGTTAAAGAGTTGATACTGAAATTGTTTTGTTGTGACATAAGAATAAGTATCTTACAATTAGCATGAAAGCTGGCACTGTTATTTCTTGAAAAATACATATAATGCAGTAGGAGGTATTTTGTGCTGTAGAGTGAAAGACTGCATAACTGGATAAACTGTTTGGAGATACAGGGGACAATCTGAGTTTGGAATGTAAGTGCAGCAGCATCAGACACTGTTCTGATATTCCTGCTCGAGGGTGGGGGAGGAATTTTGTTTGAAATTATGTCCCTTTCAGCTTAAACACTCCATTTTCACTAATCCTGGCCTGTAAATGGAGGATGGCTCATTACCCACCCAGTAGGCAAAACTCCAGGTAGTCTCAACACTCTCTTGTGTAGACAGCAATTCTTTCTGCTCCTTTCCCAGAGCCTGTTCCATAGGTTATGGCTTGGCAGTCGTGTTTAATACCACATGACACCCCAACATGAGTAGCAATAATAATACAAGTAGTGAAATAACTTTGCATCTAGTCTAACTGTAGTGCAATAGGTGGATCTCTTAATTATTGAGAATTACTGTATTATATTCATTACTATATTATATTTTTGGACAGGATTTTTCAATGGTCATAACTCTTGGAAATCAAACCTGCTCCTTACAGAATAAGATGAGGGGTTACTTCTTTTTGGCACTCTCCATCTTTAAATTGCAACTTTATAATCCTACCCATTTTGATAATTGGTCTGTTCATATTTGGGTACTAAAATTCTTTCTGAAGTGAAAAAATGGAGAGTTTAGAGTCCTTTAAATAGCTGATCAACGTTATTTTTTCCTCCCCAAACTTTCTAAGTCCATGTATGCATAGAGAGAAGGCAAGACCTTGTCAGCTGGAGGTTACTATTTCACTCTGTACTGGTTGTCTAAGACAGCAGCTAGACTTGGTGATTTCAAAGGTCTTTCCCTGTTTAAATGATTCTATGATTAATACTTAACCATCGAGGTTGGCTTGAATGACATGTGAGTAGTGAGATGTAAGGATGAGGATAAATTGATAGAGTGTGATCAGTCATTGTTCTTCACAGTTTGTGTTGTGCATTTCCATTTAATGACTACAAGTATCTCACCAAGTCTTCTGTGTTTCCCTCATCATGTTTTTAACCCCCTAAAAGAATGAGTGATGTTTCTTCATTACCTGGAAGCTACTTTGTTGTGATTAGGAGCAATTTTGGAGATTATAATTAATAATGTGAAGATACCACAAAAGTGTTCTAAGCTTTATTATCTCAATTGCTTGTTTATGGAAAGAAGCATCGTCCATAGCTCTGTGTGTGCTCATGTATATTTATACATGAGTGTATTTTAGATGTTAGCTACATCTGTACCTTTAGGCTGTTGTTTAGTCTGTTGTAATCATGTTGCAATAATTAAAACATCAGAGGAACAAACAAACAACACCTCATTTTAGTGCAGTGGGGCTTTATGATGCCTGACAGATAGAAGTAATTAATTTTTTGCATGAAAAGCGTACAATAGGAGTTCTATCAAAACAGTGCTAGCCAAACTGTGCATTGAGGAGGCAATAAGTGCACTTGAACTGTGTGGCATGTACTGATACAGGACATATTTGGATTTTGTTGTTTGTTCCTTTCTGGTGTCTTGTTGTACTAAGAGGCTGCATTATTTGAACAAAGCCTCGTAACTCATGCATGGCTTACTAAATTCTTGTTTACCGTAAATACCATCTTTCCTTTCAAGAGGTGCCAGTCCTCTTTTGTCCTAAATGTCTCATCAAATTTGATGCAATCCCCAGGCTTTCACTCTGGGGTTGATTCTTGTTACTTGTTTGGAGAAGTTAGCTGTGTAGACTCTCCATCACTTTTTACTTTTTCAATAGGTTTCTTGATTTTTGCTGAGATTTTTGAGCACTTTGCTGCATCCTGTGATCAACATATGTTTTCTCTGAAGCTTAGAACAGCAGTTTTAGTTACTGGGACTAGAACTAGAAGTGACTAGTTAAATATTCAGATTTCAACTGCTTGCCTTGCTGCCTCTGGGTTGGTGTGGTGTGAGAGATGAAGGGCTATTTACAAGTGATTGAAACAGAATATGGATACTTTCCTGAGCCTTTTATAATTTTTTTGCATTATCTGTGCATTGACATTATTTTTCTAATGTCTTACTGTTCAGTTACTGAACAGGTTTCCGGAACAGGTTTCCAGTAACCTGAAAGTTACTGAAAAGGCTTCCTGGTTTCCCTGTGGGGTCCTTAAATTCCACTTGCAGTGGAAGCAGAGCTCAGTATGGGCCCACAGAAGCAGCAGCTGATTGCTGAGGTGCAGCATTGTTGGATTGCCACAGTTCTCCACATGCTATATCCCAGGAATGCATCTCCCAGGGTACCAGGAGTCAACTTCACAAAGCAGTAATAATCCAGATGAGTCAAGGGGTTGAGTTAGGAATCAAGGGGTTGAGCTAGGAATGTGACTAGGATAGTGAAGTTCTTAAATGAATTAAGGGGTTAAGTTAGAAATGTAGCTAGCAAGGATCAGGTGGGGACAACTGAACCAAAGCTAGGAATGACAGGGGATACATTAAGTATTGTAAAAGAGCACAAACCATAAATACAAATAGCTTCTAAGAACAATCGAACTATGAGAGGAGGCTTGGACTGTGAAGAGCAGATCAAAAAGTCCTGCCAGCTGGATATGGGTGAAGAGTTTACATCTAACTTCCTCCCCTCATCAGCCCACTGACTCATTTCAAAGCTCACTGACCCAACTAAAGAAGACAATTTGCAGCTGTAATAGATATTTAGCTAATTATAATATGAAGCGGGGCAGATAATTATTATGTATATTACGTCTTGGATAGCATATTGGATTGTGTATGAATATGTAAAATCTTTTTAGATAAATAGAGAGCTGGAGTTTGTGACTCCTTGCACATGCCTTTGGAAAAGGATTCTGCATGTGTCCAGTGCTG
The DNA here is from genome assembly GCA_013396995.1 of Dicaeum eximium. Taxonomy (NCBI): domain Eukaryota; kingdom Metazoa; phylum Chordata; class Aves; order Passeriformes; family Dicaeidae; genus Dicaeum; species Dicaeum eximium. The sequence continues at coordinate 34,469 of VWZP01000794.1, forward strand.
TAATAAATATACTCTCTTTTCAAATTTAATTAGTTGAAGAGTCATTTGTCCATGCTGCACAGAGACTTGTCCATTGCCATAAGGGCAGGGGCAATGCTCACAAACAACAGATAAAAATTCCATCTCTGCTGTTGGCAAAGTAGGTGAAGTAGGTTATATGTTTTCACAAAAGGAAACTATACTTAAGGGTATAAATGGCCACTGCAGATATTAAGCACTAACAAAAAATTAAGCAAACACTCCATGAGCATGACTATTGTAAGTCAGTAAGGCAGACTTGAATCAAGTCACCTGAGATTTATTATGGCACTTTATGTGACAGTGATCTTCACATCTCAGGTGACAGCCTGGATCACTGAATATTGGTTTGAACTTACAAGTCATGACAGGCTGCTTCTGAGGTCAGAAAATGTTTATTTTTTAAGTGAGAATGTGTTATATAAGAAGAAATGATTATTAAAATTATAAGAGGACATGTCTAATGACAACTTCCTGATGGGGCAGTTGGAATTAGTAATTCTTAGTTATGTCTTATGTTCCTTCCCCTCATCATCAGTGTGTTATTCCAGTGTTTTGAAACACGTGGTTCTGGATTTTTAAAAATCTCCAAACTTCTGCAAAAGAGTTTTTAGAATCAGCTCAGATAAACAGTCACTGGTTTTGTTTCTTGAGGAGATAAAGGAGCTCACAGCCCCCTTAGGACCAAATTTTTGTATCCTGTAAAAGTTGCAGTGTAGTTGAGTAAGAATATACAGTATGAAGAGGACAAAAGAGTTAAATATTTCTTGTGTACAGAAGTGTTTCAGCAAGGTATGAAAGCAAGCACAGTGTAAAAAAAATACATAGTTCTCTTGTTAGAGACCAGCTGTCAGTTCTTCTGTTTGCCTTGGCAGGTGTCTTGATCATTGGCCTTACAAGAGAGATCTCATTGTCTCCTGATGAATCCCTTTTGTGAGCAAACTTAAGATGCTTCATACTTCACCTGCAGATGAGTTTGCCCTGTTTGTTGGGATGGTGGCCAGGGAAATGGCAGTGTGAATCTTCTAAGGTGGAGGAGTGATCTGGGTGCTCAATGTGTCATAACACATTTAATGGTTGGGCTGTCAGAAAAAGGGAAGAAGCTGTTTCTTTCTCTGCTGTCTAGTGGATCCAGGAAAAAAAAAAAAGAAAAAAAAAAGAAAAAAAAAAGGTTGTTTGTTGTTTCCTTTTGAAAGAGAGGATGAATCCCTAAAGATGCTTCAGCTCTTAATCTCCAATTTAAATACTGAGATCCTCCTGACTTTAGTGGGTGTTTTAAGGGCTTAAGCAGGAATTAGGAGCCTACATGCTTTGTCCCTTTGTGCCTGTGTTCTCAGGAAAATGTGAGGTGGAGGTAAGTGTTTCCTTGTCAAATAGAGCGAGACCTCTAAGCCTGGAGGAGAGGTGGGATTTGAGCTAAACTCTTGCTGTTGCATTTTTTTGTCAGCTGACATGGGCAGGTTTCTGCTCAGCAGGCTCATTGATGTGAACCCCATGCTGTGGGTTGCCCTGCTCTTATATATGGACCCTTGACACCCACCTCAGTGTTATATATTTTCGTCATGGAACCAGACACCTGTATATTTTAGGGAGCTAGTAATAGTTATGTGGAAGTTGTGTCCTCTAAAATTGCTGTTTAGACCCAAGCTTTTATGTCTACAGCTATGTTATTTGACTAAATTTAAATATTTGGAAAAGCTGTGTGCATATGAGATGAGTTGTCCTTCTCAATACCACAAGGTGTAAACTTTCAATGTTTATTTAAAGATAGCACAGTGTGTCACTCTTGCCCAGTTCAGAATGAAGAACAAACTGTGGGTACTAGCTTAGGAAAGTGAGTGTCTATAGCGTTAAACATGGAGGAGCCAAGATGAAGCGAGCCAAGCCTTTGTTGAGGTGTTATCTGAACAATCTAGCAGTAAGATTTCATAAATGTAGCTATCAACACATTAAGTAGATATGATTTATATTTGTGTTTATATTATAAGCTGATGCACAAACTATTTTCTCCATATGAGAGATGAATGCACTTGAGACTAGTCTTAATTTAACATCTTAAATTAGGTGCACAATATAAGATCCTGATAAAGTTACATCATAATTTCTTGTAGAATTTTATGTAACACTTGGGTCCATTTTAAGAACAAGGGGGACACCTCTAGTTTATATTTGAGTGATGAAAGACTCAGATAAATTGAGTGGTGACCAACAGAAAGGTTGTTCATGTGTTTCCTAGTTTAGCTTCTGAGGCCTGTAGTAAAATCCTTGACATCCTTGTAACTTGTCATCTTTTCTCATATTAGTGAAAGATGATGATAATAGGAAAAAACTACAAAGTGCAGTTGCTTTCTTAGTGCAAAAGTTAAGGAAATGCCCTGTGCTATACTGCACTATTGTCCACAATCTTTGGACATACAGCTCATAAATGTGCCAGTGAGAAAAAAAGTGTTTAAACCTGTCACTCTAGAGCATGACGAAAATCACACAGACACAGCTCCTAGCTAGGCAGGGAAAAAATGAAGTTTTATTTACAGTTAGTGTTATATAGAGTTTTGGGAACAACCATGGATTGGAGGATGAGGTTACAACCTCTCCAACCACACTAGTCAAGGAAAAGATCCATCAAATCTTCTCTGCCCAGGAAAAAGGAATGAAAAACAAAAAGACAGTTAGAAAAACATGTACTATGTTTACATGAACCAGCGTGAGAAACTCCATCACAGAAATGAAAACATCAGAAGGCCGAAAAATCAGGGCAACAAAAACCAGTGACAGAAAAAAATTGTATCTATATGTGTCCTGGAATTTCTTGTCTGAAAAGACAATGTTTTAATTACCTGCATTGATTATATGATGGTGGGTGGATGAGTATTCTGGTTGGTGATATCAGAACCAGCAAACAAAAGAAAATAGAGACATCATGTTGAAATAGACACTGGAATGTGGTGTTATGTTAGAAAAAAAAATTATTTCATCAGTCATCTTTAATATCAGCTGTTTTTTGGCTCATGCTTCATTTACTGACTTGATATTCTAACCTAAAAAAAGATTCCAAAAGTAAAATCGAAAATTGCTTGGCTCAGAGAATTTATATTTGGTTTTCTCAATTCTTTTATTCCCTTTGAGAACACAATGCTCTTACTGGCAAGCTTCAAGAGATGAATTTGTAAGTGCTGTTTGTTACTACCTACAGAGTTCCAAGGTCTTTTAAAAGTACTTCCAGTTTTTTTGTGGATCATGTGAAATACAGTATTGGGGACAATTTTGCAGCCTGGAATTCTTGTCTGTACCGTGTTTTACCCATTACAATGATGTCTAGGCAGAAGCATCTCTAGTACCTAAGATTCTGTTACCGTTCTCACAAATTAGCAAACACTCCACTACTTGTCTGGCCTCACCTCCACAATGAGATCTGGGCTTTGTGGAAATGCCAGTAGATGTTCCACCCACACATCAAAATCTTTTGGTGTTGAAGGTAGGTCCTGAGACACTGGAGTCACATCCTGAGGAACTGAGTAGAGTTGACAATGATTTTTTTCAATTATTACCTCAGAAGACCTTTTGTGGATCTTCTTCAAGGAGAATTTGAAGACAGAATTCTGTGTGAAAGGGGAAAAAAGACTGTTGGTGAGTATGTAACGTTAAATAAAAGCACTGTTTTTTTCAGGTCAGTGCTGTTACTTCTCCATTTGCTTTTCCTTTAGTATGTTTGGGTTAAATTTTCATGAGACGTACAAGATTTCAAGAGCTGGTTGTGAGTATGATTTTTCCCTGTTTGGGATTAGAATGCTCAGATGCACTGTCACAACCAGGTAGCTGTGACAGATGAGAAATAATATTAACCTGTTTCACTTGTCATTTTGTTCCTATATTTTTGTATCTCTAAAAAATGCTTTTGTGAGAAAAGCCAGTGCTGAAAGGTAGAAAAGTGATCTGAGAGATCAGTACAGTACATTTTGCTTGCTCAGCAATGGATTAGCTTAACAAAATAATTCCTGACAGATACTTGCTTAACATTGTCTTAAAAACGTCCCAGAGGTGGAAACTGTACAGCTTCCATGTGGAAAGCTATTCCAGTGCTTTGGTGCTTTTTACCATGAGAAGTTTTTTGTAATACCTAATCTATGCTGCAGTCTCAGTCTTAATTTAATAGGATAGTTCAGAAAAATGAAATAAAAAGGTGTTCTAGAGAGTCACTGTTATATCTGAGTATCCAATGAGTCACTGTCATATTTTTGCAAAATTAGGCAAGCTCCATCGTGAAAGAAGTACCAAACATAATGATTTTTTTGCTCTCCGCTGCATTGCAACACCTCACTTAAAGCATTTCTTTCAGATATGGACAGATTTGTATTTGCTGGAAAAATCCAAGGAGTAAGCAGATGTTGAGCTTACATAATCTTCATTCACAGAGCTGGTGGTGTTAGGCATTTGAATACGAGGATGCACTGTAATCATCTTCAAATGCATAAAAGGCTGCTGCAAAGCAGCATGAAATAGTCCTTTTTAACCTTTGTATTTGAGATGTTGGGGTTTCTGGTTTTGTTTTGTTAGCTGTTTTCTGGAAAAGCAACTGATTTATCAATTTAATTTGTTGTTCCCACTTAGTAACAGTGCAGTTTATTATTTCTGTGTGGGTACATAACCTTGCCCTTTTCAAATTGCATTCTATTTTTGAATAATTGTGTCTCCAATTTGTCAAAACACCTTCAAATTCTTACATCCATGAACATTTTCATAGTTCCTGCCAGGTTAGCACTGCTGGCAAATTTTGTCTGCATACTCCTTTTATCATCTGGTAAAATCACTGAATAGTATCAGTCAGGACAAACCTTGTAGAAATGGTGCTTAATAATATTAAATTTTATTAGTAAAACAAATACATGCTTCACACACAGCCCAGAAATCCTTTTAGAACATGAAGTATCCTTAAATTCTTAGTTGATCTGTCAGTGTCTTGAAATAACTCTGGGGTCTTCATTGACAAATGTCCTAGTTTAGGACAAAT